>CAWUFW010001251.1:0-65000 GCA_963921515.1 Calotriton arnoldi
GGTGGTAGTAGTGGTAGGCATCTGGCACCCCTGGGTAAGGGTGGTAGTAGTGGTAGGCATCCAGCCCCCATGGGTAGAGGTGGTAGTAGTGGTAGGCATCTGGCACCCCTGGGTAAGGTGGTAGTAGTGTTAGGCATCCGGCTCCCCATGGGTAGAGGTGGTAGTAGTGGTAGGCATCTGGCACCCCTGGGCAAGGGTGGTAGTAGTGGTAGGCATCTGGCACCCCTGGGTAAGGGTGGTAGTAGTGACAGGCATCCAGCCCCCATGGGTAGAGGTGGTAGTAGTGGTAGGCATCTGGCACCCCTGGGTAGAGGTGGTAGTGGTGGTAGGCATCTGGCACCCCCTGGGTAAGGGTGGTAGTAGTGGTAGGCATCCAGCCCCCCATGGGTAGAGGTGGTAGTAGTGGTAGGCATCTGGCACCCCCTGGGTAAGGGTGGTAGTAGTGGTAGGCATCCAGCCCCCCATGGGTAGAGGTGGTAGTAGTGGTAGGCATCTGGCACCCCTGGGTAAGGGTGGTAGTGGTAGGCATCCGGCCCCCATGGGTAGAGGTGGTAGTAGTGGTAGGCATCTGGCACCCCTGGGTAAGGGTGGTAGTAGTGGTAGGCATCCAGCCCCCCATGGGTAGAGGTGGTAGTAGTGGTAGGCATCTGGCACCCCCTGGGTAAGGGTGGTAGTAGTGGTAGGCATCCGGCCCCCCATGGGTAGAGGTGGTAGTAGTGGTAGGCATCTGGCACCCCTGGGTAAGGGTGGTAGTAGTGACAGGCATCCAGCCCCCCATGGGTAGAGGTGGTAGTAGTGGTAGGCATCTGGCACCCCTGGGTAGAGGTGGTAGTAGTGGTAGGCATCTGGCACCCCCTGGGTAAGGGTGGTAGTAGTGGTAGGCATCTGGCACCCCCTGGGTAGGGGTGGTAGTAGTGACAGGCATCTGGCACCCCCTGGGTAGAGGTGGTAGTAGTGGTAGGCATCTGACACCCCCTGGGTAGGGGTGGTAGTAGTGACAGGCATCCAGCCCCCATGGGTAGAGGTGGTAGTAGTGGTAGGCATCTGACACCCCCTGGGTAGGGGTGGTAGTAGTGACAGGCATCTGGCACCCCCTGGGTAAGGGTGGTAGTAGTGGTAGGCATCCAGCCCCCCATGGGTAGAGGTGGTAGTAGTGGTAGGCATCTGGCACCCCTGGGCAGAGGTGGTAGTAGTGGTAGGCATCTGGCACCCCTTGGGTAGGGGTGGTAGTAGTGACAGGCATCCAGCCCCCATGGGTAGAGGTGGTAGTAGTGGTAGGCATCTGATACCCCCTGGGTAGGGGTGGTAGTAGTGACAGGCATCTGGCACCCCTGGGTAAGGGTGGTAGTAGTGACAGGCATCCAGCCCCACATGGGTAGTGGTGGTAGTAGTGGTAGGCATCTGGCACCCCCTGGGTAGAGGTGGTAGTAGTGTTAGGCATCCAGCCCCCCATGGGTAGAAGTGGTAGTAGTGGTAGGCATCTGGCACCCCCTCGGTAGAGGTGGTAGTAGTGGTAGGCATCAGGGCCCCTATGTGTATATGTGGCATTGGTGATGGCCATCCCGCCCCTATGGTGCTGCTGTTGCTGGTGTAAGTAATTTCTGCATCCCTCTGTGTGTGTGTGATATGTCGGGTACGTGTAGTTTGTTTTTGTGGTTGGTGTCTGACTTACCTTCTGCGCCGTACGCGTCCGTGCTTGTTCCGGTAGTAGATGTAGAATATTGGTAGGATCGGCACGATGGGATTCATGGTTGGTTCGTCTCGTTCGTCTTTCTCGTTGCTTCGCCTCGTCCTCGTCGCTGGCGTGTTCGTCTCGTAGCCGTGGATCGTGTTGTGGCACGAATCGGAGCTTATGTGCGCCTCTCCCGGATGCTTTGACGTGCCGTGCGTAGCGACGGGTTCGGCGCGTACGGGAAGCACATTGTACTTGTCCGGCCGGACGGGGCTGCATTTTGGCTTCCGTGCGACTCGATTCTGCGTTTACAGATCCGGCTCGGTCGGGGAACAGGACCTGGATTGGGTGAGTACGACTGGGTCGGAATCTATGCTGTTGTGCGCATCGTACTTGCTGTTAGGTGCGCCTCCGACCGAGATCGGAATCGGCCCCTTAGTGTCTCAGTACTTTTTTACTTAGGTGCATCAGATTTAGATTTTGGGAAACGGTGCGTATAAGAATCTGCATATTAACCTCTATCAGAGCACATAGCTCACTAATTCTTCCTAGTACATGCAAAATGTGTGTGACAGGTTGCATATATAATTCACCAGATGGTTCAAAAAACGACATATTCCTCACTAAATCTTGTAAATACATCTGTTTGTGGTTGAGTACATCAATACTCCCTGGATGATTGTATGTGTGCATAGGTAGTGCCTAGGTGATTCGCTGAGGAAATAGGTAGTGCCTGGATGATTCCCTGAGTATGTGGGAACTCCGTGGGTCGCCGTGGGTCATTCCATATCTGCATAGTTACTGCCTGCATGTTTGCATGAGTATATCGCTACTATTTGGGTGTTTGGATGAGTGCATGAGTAGTGCCTGAAAGATTAGATAAGGGCATTACTAATGCCTCAATAATTCAATACATGCATAGATAGTGCTTGGATGATTAGATGAGTGCAACTCTAGTTCGTGGATGATTGCAGGAGTGCATGCGTAGTATATAGGTGATTTATAGAGTGCATGGATAGTGCGTACATGATTGTTTAAGTGCATGCATACCACCTGGCAGATTGGATGAGTGCATGAATAGTGTTTCAGTGATTCGAAGAGTACATGGCTGCTGCCCATGTGTTTGGTTGACTGAACAGATAGTGCCTGGGTGATTAGATAAGTAAATGGGTAGTGACTGGATAATTGAATGAGTGCATCAGTAGTGCCTGGCTGATTAGTTGAGTGCATGACTAGTGTTCGAGTGATTGCATGAGTCCATTGTTAAAGCCTGAGTGATTGGATGAAAGCAAGTGTACTGCTGGGGTAATTGTATTAGTGCAAAAGTATTGCCTCAGTAATTGAATGAGAGCATGGGTGAAAGGTTCATTGCAGTAGTACTCCGTGGATAATTAGATGAGTGCATGAGTAGTGCCTGAGTGTTTGGAGGAATGCACGAGTTGTGCCTCAGTATTTCGATGAGTGTATGGGTTGTAAGTGGATGTTTAGATGAGTGCATGGGCTGTGCCTGGGTGTTTGAATGAATGCATGGGTTGTACCTGCATAGTTCAATGAGTACATAATTAGTGCCTGCATGATTGGAAGAGTGCATGTGTACTGCCTAGTTGATTGAATAAGTGCATGGATAGCGCGTGAATGATTCGATGAATGCCTGAGTAGTGGCTGAGTGATTGGATGAGCACCTGAGTAGTGCCTGGGTGACTGTGAAAGTACCTCCATTGCTGTTAGATATATAACAGTTGTGACTATTTCTGTGACTCCTTGTTTCAGTCCTTCTATCAGTATCAAACTACCTGTTTTAGTGTATCTATCCTTTTCTACTGAGCTATGTGTGAGTGAAGTCTAGATATCACACTTGATATATAATTGGATACATGGCTCTCTAGGAGCATTCATTACTCTGTTACTCAGCGTGCAAATGCATCAGTAAGTTTCTAAAACTGATAAAAACAATTCTCACTTTTTCAAAGCACAAAAGCTTTTCTTAATGGTATACGTACATCATTTCTCAAATATTTCTTGTGTGTTTGAACCATATATTCAGCAGTTCTCAAAGAAAAGTTACATGCCAAGTAAAGATAGCACAAGAACTCTCAAGAGACATTCTGCACTATTAACCCTCCTCATTTTTAACAGAGCATGTTTAAAGAAATACATCATCTCACCGTATATGTGAAATTTTCAACAGCCTTAAAGAACACATATCACCATGTAATATATATGTGATTGAATAATAGATATACACCTTCAGGCCATCTTTCCAAAAATATATAGTTCTCTGCATCTTTAAGTAAACTCAAGAGTCTCGTCGTACATTTAACTATCTGCAACCACAAAAACCATATCTCACCATCTAAGCATATGCAAACCCATCATATAAGTTAAAAGCCACATTGACAAACACTGCCTAACACATACCTAACTAATTCATCTTCCTCTTACTTCCCGAAAGATTTGGTACTAACATCTTAAACACATACCCTTGTTGCAGGGATTCTGCAGAGTCACAGAACTATGCTTGGGATCATAGAACCTTAGCAGGCAGGGAAGGAGTCGTCCTACCACCTGAGTACCCAAGAGCCAGGGACTGACTAGCTATAGTGTCTCACTTGCCCTCCTATTCACTCACAGAGGAACAAGTGATTAGACACCCCAGAACACAACACTCCCAACCCTCTCAGGAATTGCGGTTGCAGGACGCACCCTTTCGCTCTCACACTCGTTCTAGCCCACAATAAGATCTGACATGGACACAAGAAAAGTTTAAAAGGTTTATTTTAACTATCGTGCTCTTGTATGCAGTATACCTGCCAGAATAAGTAAGAAAATGTCTAACACAAATACGGTCAGCATAGTAAGTAGTCCATAAATCATAAAATGAGTTGTCATTATATAAGACAGGATAGCCTAACCGTCTCCCCTTCTACAGAAGCAAAGTGATTATATATCAGAAGATCTCTGGGTGTTGGCAGCAGACCCTGTATGTTTGTGTAGTAACGCGTGCAAAGCAGAGCACAGTCTGCAATGTGCTCATGCTAACAAAGGGAAAATGACAATGGGCCTGCACGGGACATATGACACTCTCCCCTTGGTCAGGATTGTAACACCAAAATGACGACAGAAATCATGTGACAAGTAGAACCAAAGTGTTCAAAATAGTTTTTAGTTAGTGTCTCCCATAGGGTCAATGGCCAAATTAAAAAAAGCTTTATAGAGAAAAATGTATCCAATTACTGCGTATCGCTGGGACCCAGGATGGAGGATGCCAAGTGAAAAGACAATGGGGCATATTATCAAGAAACGGCGTTAAAATTATCGCCTCTTTAGCGGCAGAAAACTGCCGCTAAAGCGGCGATAATGGGCTTGATAATATGCCCTTGAGAATTCCAATAGAAGCCCATGTTCTGGTGTCAACATGGGCTTCTATTGGAATTCTCAAGGGCATATTATCAAGCCCATTATCGCCGCTTTATCTGCAGTTTTCTGCCGCTAAAGCGGCGATAATTTTAACGCCGTTCTTGATAATATGCCCCAATGATTCCAATAAGAAATCCGAACCTTCCAGATTAAAAATGTCAGCCATCCAGTTGAGCAGGTCAAAGGAACAAACGAGCTCCTCGTATCCAGTTGCTGACAAGACCATGAAAGGACAACCTGTGTTGATTTCGATGAAACTGAGATCCAGTAGACGCTGCGCAGTTGCACAGGGATCACCTCTGGCCACAACACTGGATTGTACACAAGCCGCATACCCAAGGAACAGTTCTGGTTATGGGCCACTGAGGGACCCATCAACAGTTCGAAATCCAGGGAAGTGTGAGATGGTGTAGCTAGGCAGACATCCAGGGCCCATTGAAAGGGGTACCGAATGCAATGGAACACAGGTTGTTCACAGTTGAAGTAAGAATAGCGGAAGGTTAGACCAAATTTGGCATCCAGAGCGTCTAAGGGCACCATTCCAGAAAGTTATAGCATTCAGTTGCGGTAGAGTTGCAGCCATGCCTGTCCGGGCAGGACCACAAAAGGAGCAGCCATTGAGGAATAGCAGGAACAGCACAATGATGCCACAAATTAAGACGAGCATCAGCAGGAACCCATCAAATATGCTGGAAAAAATAGAATGTATAGAAGATAGAATTACTCCAAAAATAGTTTGAAAAGATGTCATGAGGCCGGAGCCCATAAGTTTAAAAAAGTGTGCCAGGCCCGTGGTATCAGAGGCATTAAATATTTGATGTATCAATTCCCTGAAATGTAGGGGGGAGATTTGTGTTTAACATTGACTGTATTTCACTAGACGTTCTCGCCACCTGCAATTCGAAGGTCTCACGTGCCGAAGTGAGATCCACTTCTTGTTGAAACAATAACGCGTTGAGTCTGCTTAGCTTATTAAAATCTGTTTTTAAAGTTGGAATGGGAGGCCAAAATGAACTATCTACACTCCCATGTGGAGGGGGAAACAGGACGTTGTTGCAGCAACTAACTAACTGGGAAACAGACACCACATACGGGATTCCTGCCAGCAGACCGCAAAAGTCCTGATTATTAAGGGCAAGATAACTGCCATTTGAAATCAGTGTGAGAGTGGGAATGATTGTGGGAACAGGAGTTCCTTTCAAACAATAAGCCAGATTGGGGGCAGAAGCTTTACAGAAGCTGTGAATTTTTACTTGTTGACACACAATGGAATGACTTGCAGGGGAGTCGCACCCTTCCCCTGTAAGAAATACTTACTCCCATCTCATTGACAATGATATGTAAAGGGCAGGGACCATATCTCATGTATGTAGCTACTCCCAAGGGGTTTATATCTACCTACTCGGAAGTGGTTCATGCAGGCAGTGAACTACAACATCGAGATTAACCCTGGGCGTAAAATCCGCTCCGCTCGTGGAGTTTGCGGTTTGTTGGCAACTCCGCGTTCCGCGTTCGTTACCGAAAAACTCTGCGCTCCACAACGGAGCGGAGTTTTTTTTGTGTTCGCGCGCTCAAATGTGTTTTCGCGGGATTGGCTTACTGGGATGCCTGCATTCGCCGATGAGATTTCGTATCCGTTCGTGAATGCCACGAGATTTGGTAGCCAGACAAACGGTCTTGCGAGAGTGTGCGATCGCGAACACGTCACTTGGTGCGCCATCGGACTTCCGGTGGAAGTTTCATGAAGATCGCGATGCCGAACACGCAGAATTTGCAATCTGGAGTGAATACCTCTCGAGCAGCATCAAAACCTTCTCGAAATGATGATTTGGATTAAAAAAACTCCTCAGATTGACATTTGGCTGTACTTTTTTGTGCAAGGAGTTCTTTTTCTTTTTTTACTTTTTTTTTTAAGAGGAAGGAAGTGCCCCAGAGTCTCCAACTTCCTGTTCCTGTCCTGCAGGCTTCTCACAGTGCTTTGTCCATCTCCTGTTCACTTTTCATTTGGATTTGGAGCTGGAAGGATCACTCTTTGTGTCTGCTGCATCATATATCATTGGATTTTAGGACTTTTGGATTTGAGATTTCACAAGTAAATTGGAAAATTGGTGTTGTTTGTTTGATTGGGGCATTGCACCTACATTTTTTTGTACTTTTCATCGTTTTTAAAAAAATGTATTGTTGTGGCCTGGGTGGCCTGTAGTTTCAGTAGGGGCCTAGTTCGTTGTTTCTTTGTATATAATTTTTCTACTAGCTTTCTTTTATAAAGGAAACATGTTGCAAAGTTCACTACATTTTCTCCACCTTTGCAAACCATTTGCAATATTTATTTAATTCACTAGCCCAGTAGTCTGCCAATAGGCCTTTCAGCCAGTAGGCCCAGAGCTACTCATGGGTGCATGAAACAACTGTTTCTGTGGTGTCTGTTGAATTTAAACATCATTTTGGGCATGGATGGCATTGGATTGAATTGCAAAATGTGTTTTTGGGGGGGTATTTCACTTTTTTAGTGTGTGTTAAATAAATGCCTTTGTTGGATGTGTGTGGTGTGGTTGTTGTGTAACTTGTAAACCTTTTTTAGCCCTGTGGATTTTCGTTTTTTCATTGTTGCATTAAAGCTGTGTTGTTTAGCATGCCTCCTTTGTCTGGCCATATAGGCCCGCTTGAGTTCATTGTTTCACAGGACTCCTGCTTGTTGTGACTGTGAGTGACCATGTGGCTGGTGGCCATTTTGTGGTGGTAGTTAGTGTGCTGCTTTTGCCATAGGCCTGCATGTCTTTCCTTTGTTACTCTTGGCTTACTGCTTCTTCTTGTTGTGGCCTGGCCATGTGGCTGGCGGACATTTTGTGAAGGCAGCCAGTGTGCTTTTGTTTTGCCATAGGCCTGCATTGTCTGTCTTCCCTTTCTTGTTGTTGTGGTGACCTGGCCATGTGGCTGGCGGCCATTTTGTGAAGGCAGCCAGTGTGCTTTTGCCATAAGCCTGCATTGTCTGTCTTCCCTTTCTTGTTGTTGTGGTGGCCTGGCCATGTGGCTTGCGGCCATTTTGTGAGACAGCCAGTGTGCTTTTGCCATGGGCCTGCATTGTCTGTCTTCCCTTTCTTGTTGTTGTGGTGGTCTGGCCATGTGGCTGGCGGCAATTTTGTGAAGGCTGTCAGTGTGCTTCTGCATTAGGCCTGCAAGCCTTCTTTGTGGTGGCCATGCCTGTTGATTTGCATGCAATGTTTTCTTCTTTTACCCAGCAAAAAATGCAGCACAGTTCACTACATTTTTTAATACATTTGCAATATTATTGATTTGAAATGATTCACTATGTGGCCTAGTCTGCCAATGGGTTTTCCAACCAATAGGCCCAGAGCTACTCATAGGTGCATGAAACAACTGTGTTAGAACTGGGGGTCTCTAGTTGGCAGAGGTAGGTACCTTTGACCAAATAGGGACCCTTGCTTCTATGTCAGGGCAAGGGAGTTACACTACTGGATAACCCCTGCTCACCCCTTGGTAGCTTGGCACGAGCAGACAGGCTTATCTCAGAGGCAGTGTGTTAAGCATTTGTGAACACATACAGTAATACAGTGAAAACACTACAGATGGACACCACACAGGTTTTTATAAAAATAAGTATTCTTTATATAGACTTAACACAAGACCACAAATGACAAAAATCCACAATACTGTACTCAAAATAGACTTAAAGATGGTAAAAGTAACTTAGTTCAAGTTGATGGTAAATGCGACAAAGTTCTCACAAAAGTACCTGGATGCGTAACGCAAAACAAACAAAAAGGTTCACAGGGATGGAGATGCGTCGGTTCCTTGCTTCGGGGGAGACGATGCGTCGCGCCTCCATGCTTGCGCAGAGTAGGGGATGCGTCTTGGTCCTTACCGGAGAGGAGGTGATGTGTACATTCTCGTACTGCGTTCCGGTTGCGATGCGACAAGATGGCGCCTCGATGTGATGCGACGATCCGGTGCGATGCGATAAGATGGCGCCTTTGATGCGACGACGTGAAGACGATGCGTGCACGCCCGGCGGCCATGCAGCGACTCTGTAACTTTGGAGCCGCAACAGGCCCTGCGACACGCTTCTCCGGTGATGCGCCGGCGGCCTCTGCGGCGGCAACACGCTTCTCCGGTGATGCGTCGGGTAACAGCTTTGACGAAGGCTCGCTTCTCTGGTGATGCAGCGGCGACCTCTGCGGCAGCGACACGCTTCTCCGGCGATGCGACGGCAACAGCTGCGACTGCGACACGCTTCTTCTCGTTGAGTCGCGCTTCCAGCACATCCCTATTCAGACATAGGTGCAACTCCTCCCACCACTCTAGATGCAGTTAGGTCTATTCAGCCCTGTGCTGACTCACCCTGTCTCCTGGAATCCCCCCCAGCCACTATCACTCACAAACCAGACATACAATACACAACCTAGCAGAGGCAGGCTTGGACAGTTAGGCAAGAAAATACCTACTTTCTAAAAGTGGTATTTTCAAACACAGAATGTTAAAACCAACTTTACTAAAAGATGTATTTTATCATTCTGAATTCAGGCATACTAAACTCGAATTTCTACCATGTTCCCTGGGTCAGTTAGGATTATAAGATGTTATAATCAAACTGCCCATTCTGGCCTATGGGGACAGGTAGCCTTGCAATAGTGAAAAACGAAAATGGCTGTAATTCACTATTAGGACATGCCACACACACCAGGGCATGTCCTACCTTATACTTACAATGCACCCTGCCCTTGGGCCTACCTTAGGGGTGTCTGATATGAAGATAAGGGAAGCTTTAGGGACTGGCAAGTGGGTGCACTTGCCAAGTCGACATGGCAGCCCCAGACTGCACACAGGCTCTGCAATGGCAGGCCTGAGACACACTTTACAAGCTGCTTCTGTGGGTGGCACAACCAGTGCTGCAAGCCCACCAGCAGCATTTGATTTACAGGCCCTGGGCACACCTGGTGCACTATACTAGGGTCTGACAAGTAAATCAAATGATCCAATCATGGAGTCACTAATCAATACATCAATTTACAATAGGGAGAGCATATGCACTTTAGCACTGATCAGCAGTGGTAAAATGCCCAGTCATAAAACCAACAAAAACAGGTCAGGGAAAATACAGGAGGAAGGCAAAAAGTTCAGGGATGACCCTGCAAAAAGGCCCAAGTCCAACAAACTGTTTCTGTGGTGTCTGTTGAATTTAAACATAATTTAGGGCATGGATGGCATTGGATTGAATTGCAAAATGTGTTTTTTTCGGGGGTATTTCACTTTTTTTTGTGTGTGTTAAATACATGCCTTTGTTGGATGTGTGTGGTGTGGTTGTTGTGTAACTTGCAAACCTTTTTTTGCCCTGTGGATTTTCGTTTTTGCATTGTTGCATTAAAGCTGTGTTGTTTAGCATGCCTCCTTTATCTGGCCATATAGGCCTGCTTGAGTTCATTGTTTTACAGGCCTCCTGCTTGTGGTGGCCATTTTATGTGGTGGTAGTTAGTGTGCTGCTTTTGCCATAGGCCTGCATGTCTTTCCTTTGCTCCTCTTGGCTTACTGCTTCCATCCCCATTGCCAGCTGCAGCTCCATGAATGCTGCATCCACGTGATGAATAATGTCAACCAGGTTCCATTACATTTTTATGTTAGTTTTTGTTCTTCTTCTTTCCTATCCTCCTTCCTGAGTGTACACAGTACACCATGAAAGCCCTTGTTGTCAAAGTCTCACAAATGGCTACACTGTTGTTATGTTTTTTTAATAACTAAACTGAGTTAATAAAATTTAATAACATTAATAATAACACTAACAAGTGTGACCACACACTAAGTTATATATTATATTTTTTTGTTTGTACTAGTAGTAATTGAACCACAACAACAAATGCCACATTTCACTGATGTTCTTCTGGCTTCTTTGCTTTTAGGTGCACAAAAGCCTGCGGAGGAGGTGTCATCATCACCCGTTGTACTGCCAGACAGAAGTCCTGCTGCGCACAACGTCACGTGATGTGTGACCACAGACATACATCTCTTCAACTTGTGCCACTGCGTGCTGCTGACATCTGAAGAAGATGGCCCCAAAGAAAAGTACCAGGTCCTCCAGTACCAAGAAAGTTGCCAGTGAGAAGAAGGAACTGCCTCTTACCAAGACTGGTGTGCCGCCCAAGATGTTTTTTGGAAAACAAAAACCTGTGCCTGAGCAGCGGTGTCCAAGGAGCAAGCTGGGAGCAGCACCCCGCATCAGTGGACCCATCACTTAAACCTAGGCCCAAGCCCATGTCTGTCACAGAGGAAGCCAGTCAAATCACGACAACGCCGGCAAGCAGTGATGTTGAAATTGACTTATCGCTATCGCAAAGTAGTACCCAATCAACGCAGGAAACTCAGATAAGTGGATAACAACAGCCGCAACATCAGCCGCAACCACTACCCACAATAGTAGTTGTTCCTCCCGAAGTAGGGGCAGTTCAGGAGATAGAGCTTCCTGCAGAGGAAGAAGAGCAAGCCACTCTTTCAGAAGATCCATTGTCTTCCAGATCCCCAGCAAGGAAAAGGAGGGTTAGTCCATCGAGTTCTTCTGCAAGCCCCCCTTCTGATGATCTAGATGCCAATTGGATGCCACCACCTCAGTCTGAGAGTGAGACATGCCACGAGAGAAGGCTAGGGAAAAGGAGGGTTCCAGAAAGCCTTAGAGTTATGGAGGTAGATGTAGAAGAGGAGGATGATGACGAGCCAGTCATCATGGGCATTAGTTCCGCCCCAGTGGAGACCGACATTACCCCATCCCAAATTGCTGTGAGGGATGTGGCACGGATACCACTAACACAGATAACACCAACACCATCTGCAGCTTCTATATTTGCATTTGCAAAGGCCCGGCAGCGACCTACATCCAGCACAACCACCTCAGTAGAAGTAGGTACTGCGTCTGCAGAGAGTCGAACTCCACCACGCCCACCTTCCAGTTCATCCAGCATTGCAAGTGGCACCTCCAGCAGCACCAGAAAGCTCACCTCCCCAGTTTGGGACTTCTTTTCGGTTAGCAGTAAGGAGGAGAACATTGCTATATGCTCCATTTGTGGACAAGATGTTAGTCGGGGTAAGCTTGGTACAAACTATGGCACTGGAGGCCAAACAACCCATCTGAAAGAACACCACTTGATCCAGTGGGAGGCGCACCTTAAAGGCCAAAAAACCCATTGCTGTTGGTGGTGATGAAGAAGTAGAAGATACGATTGCGGTGGAAGGTGAACAAGAGGGAGACATTTTCTCTGGAACACAAAGTAGCCCTGTCCCCAGCAGTGCAGTGGTACCACCCACATCCTCATCAGCCTCAGCAACATCTCTGTGGCACAAGAGTAAGAGTCAGGCTGAGGCACTAAGGCAAGAGAGTACCGCAACGAAAAAACGTGCGGCGTTGAGCCTAACAACATCTGGCGGCAAGAAGTCACCTGCATCAGTGGCACCAGAAAAGAAAAAAATTCAGCCTACCATTCTCAGCATGTTTAGGTCGGAGGGGCAGTACGAATGCAACCACCCAATGGCACGTTTGTACAATGCGAAGCTGGCTAAAATGTTAGCGCTGGACCTCCTCCCTTTTTCTTTTGTGGAACGGGTGGGTTTTCTTGAATTTGTGACAGCCATCTGCCCAAAATAGAAGGTTCCCAGCCGGTCCTATTTTGCCAGAGTTGCTGTTCCAGCACTACATCACGATGTGCTGGAATTGCTTGGACAAGCTTTGCAGCAGAGTGCTGTTCACACTATCCACCTAACAACAGATATGTGGACCAGTTGCCAAGCCACTGATTACATGTGCATCACTGCACACTGGATCTCTTTTGTGGGGGTTAGAGAAAAGATATCTGCAGGTGTTGACACTGCTGAGATTTTTAATGCCACTCGGGAAACATGCAACTGTAGCCATGAGAACAGCACCCTCCATTTTAGGTTCTGGAGGGTTTGTGGCCTCAGGGTCACTAGCAGATGACTGGACAGCGATTACGCTTTTGAAAAAGGAATGGCTCAAGATTACCTTACATGGAGCCCTAATGACCGAATATTTACAGGCGACCATCGTGCCCCATGGCCTCATAGTTAACATCTTACCTAGAATTTTCCTAGAGGACGGGCCTTTTAAAAAGGATTGGTGCCAAGTATCAGGAAGTGTACTAAAGATCTACTGGTCTTAATTATTAACACCGCTAAAAGATTGGCTGATGCCCTCCTTGTAAGAATACAAGTGGCGGAAGCTGCCTTGAAATCATCCACTCCCAAAACTGCTTTTTCATCTAAACTAACGGAGATTAATAATGAAATCACGGAGAACAGAGAGTACCTGTTAAAACAAAAGGTTGCGAAATTGCAAAAAGATGTAGCCAAGTTTGTTAAGGAAAAGGTCTACCCTTACCTCAAGGATGACTATACTACATCTAAGAATAGCTACTCCTCCGATGATAGTTCTGACAATGGCAGTAGAAGGGGATCATCCAACAGTGATTCCAGCACTGGGAGTTGGGGCAACCACAACCAACGCCATCCCAACTTCCAACCGTACCCCAATTATGACAATGGGCCCATTTTTCATGGGCCTGTTCCTCCACCTTGGCAATATCCAATGTACCCTCCAGGCCCTCCACAATACTTTCCAATGAATAACCCCCCTTTTTTAGGTAGAGGCTGGGGCAAAGGAAGAGGGCGAAGAAGAGGAGCACAGAAGGGAGTGCAATGGCAGGACCAGACCCCACCTGCAGTAGAGACAAGGAGCATGAGCAGGGGGAGGAGGGTCTAGTAGTTAATTTCTCAACTAGACCCCTTACTATCACCGAAAATGCAGTCCTAGAAAAGGGTTTGGGATTTGTCCCCTCACCATCACCTGACAAATTTACTGAGGTGTGTGAACTACAGGATTTTTTCAGGAAGGTACGACTTAAGGCCTTCTTTCACGACAAAGTCACTCTGGAACAAGATGACACTGGTTTGCGTAATCCTTCCAGGTTCACCCCCAACAACAGTATGATCCCCCCTGAGATTTTAGCATTTGAAGGTGCAGTTCTCAAGGAGTTGACTGACATTCCTAGAACTCCTTTCTTCCATAATCTATCAAATGTCGAAAAAGATGCAGCCAAGAGACTAGCAGATGACCCCAATATCATCATTAAACAGGCTGATAAGGGTGGGGCCATTGTGATCCAATCTCTTACGGATTATGATAGAGAATGTAGACGTCAATTGGACAATACCAACCACTACACCCCTCTAACAGTGGACCCCACACCCAGACTGGCAGCTGAGATTGCCACCTTGGTTTTTGAGGCTGAGAGCAGTGGATGGATAACTATGAAGGAAGCCGAGTTCCTCGTGACCAAGGACCCTAAGACACCTTACTTTTACACCCTCCCGAAGATCCACAAGAATACCATACCAGTCCCGGGGAGACCAATAGTGTCAGGTATAGGGTCTTTGCTAGAGCCGCTCTCCAAATTCTGTGTTTACTTTCTCCAGCCCTTGGTCAAGAAGATACCCCCCTTCGTGCAGGACACCACTGATGTCCTCCGCATCATTGACAATATTGAAGGTAGAGCTGGGGTGGACTTACTGGTCACCCTGGATGTGGAGGCGTTGTATACAAATATTCCACAACGCGCTACTTTGGAGGCAGTGGAGTCAAGTTTACTCAAAGAGGTCTGGTCTTCCCCACTCCCATCCCTTTCATCATGGACTGTGCCACCTTAGCCTTAACTGAAAACTTTTTGAGTACGAGACACTATTGTTACATCAGACCCAAGGTACTTCCATGGGGAGTACCTTCGCCCCTAGTGTGGCCTGTCTTTATATGGCCACTTTTGAAGAGAATGTCATTAGGAACTCCAATAACCCTTACAGAGACAATCTGACATTTTGGAAGAGGTATATTGACGATATCCTCATTCTATGGAAAGGGGACATGACAACCTGTGAGGCATTTTGTAATTGGATCAATACAAAGAATGCCTTTTTGAAGTTCTCACACACTATATCCAGCTCTAATATCCCCTTTCTGGACTTGAGGATATTACTCACTAATACTGGTCTGAGCACAACCTTGTATAGGAAAGCGACAGACAGGAACAGCCTGCTCCTCTATGATAGTCATCACCCAAGAGCACTTAGGAATAATCTCCCTTTTGGACAGTTTCTCCGCGCCAGGAGAAACTGTAGCACCCTGGTTGACTACAAAACAGAGGCAAAACTGTTACAACACAAATTGGGAGAGAGGGGTTACCCAGCTCAACAGGTTAGGAACTCCTACAAAAGAGCAATGAATAACTCGCGAGAGGCACTGCTCCAGGTCTCGACCAAAGAACCTACAGAGATACTTACCTGCGTCACCTCATTCACTCATAATTCCCCTTTAATCAAAAAAACAATTAAGAAACACTGGGGTATAGTTAACACGGGTGTTTTGAGTCTCCCTCCACCGAGATTTGCCTTTAAACGCACTCTTAACCTTAAGGACATTCTCGTACATACCCGGCCTAAGACTAAGGAATTAGGTGTCCAGCGGACCTTGTGGGATCTACCACCAGTTACTGGTCACTATCCCTGCGGGACGTGCTCAGTCTGTGATCAGACAGCTGTTCATAAGGAGATCAAACTGTCTGATAATTTCTTATGGAAACTTAAAAGACACACTAACTGCAATACATCAAGATGTATTTACCTTATCACATGTCCTTGTGACAAAAAATACATAGGTATGACGATGAGGCAAGTTAAGATACGCATTACCGAACACAAGAGCAATGTGAGGTGCATGAAGACAACTACTAAACTGTACACACATTTTAGGGACCTTAACCATAAGGTAGACACCCTCAAATGGATGGTACTTGAATCACACCCTAAGATCACTCACCAAGCATTATTCAGGCTCGAACAGAGATGGGTTTACCGGTTATCTACTGACACATGCGGCCTTAATGACAATATACCCTGGGCTGCCCTGAAAAATAGATAGCGGGCTACATTAGGAACACTGTTAGACAATATCATTATATCCTCACTTTTTCCTTTTCCATCCCCTCTGTGTTCATATTGCCTAGTGAATACCCTTTCAGCTTACCAATATTCTTACTAGTCTTCCGCACGTTGTGGGGTGAGTTACTGGGCTTTAATAGGATTGTATTGCCTCATTGTCTGTATCTACATCATTTTGTTTGTTGCCCCCATTTTTCGTTTCGCTCTGAATCGGATTGGTGTCTCCCTTGGTTTTGGGATTGTAATGTGTCTGGTGAAGTGCGCACAAGTCCGCAGGTCTACAAGGTACGGACTACCTCTGTGTGTACTCCCCTTACAATGCCTCCGCCTAATTGGCTTGCCTGCCCTCTACATGTGAAATGTCCTCACATATTGGCTCTAAGCTGTTATTAATGCCCCTTATAAGTTGGCCGCCACGATTTCAGGGCTGGAGCTTTGAGTACTTCGGTCCCACGTCAGGTTCACCACGTGACTTGACGCTACGTTACGCAGAATCTTACCAGCTGACCGGGCTTTCTAATCAGTTTAGCGGTACTCTTTAAAACTCCCGCAAAGCTGTTACGCACCGCTCTGGTTCCTCAGCCCGGTTCAGGGGGTAGTTTTCCAGCTGACGTCCTCAAGAGGACAGGTGAGTGGTTCGTTTGACCGTGTTGGCTCTGTACACCTCAGCGGGCTTCGATTGTGTGTATCCACATTTTTAAGGGACTTTTGCGCTTGGCATCCCCCTTGCATCACGGGCTTGGGACAGTGGGTCCGAGCTGTTAACTGTGGGGTGCGGCGGTTTGGGTTGTTTTCGGCAGAACGGACACTTACCCTACCCTTGGGTTGTGAGTTCCGTTCGCCGTGCCGACTCCTACCGTCTGTTGCATTCACGACCTCGTGTTGACCTGTTGACATTTATGGACTAGCGCTGTTGGAACCTTGGTGGAAGCTAGGCTGCCTGCCCGTCTGTCTCAGGAGTGGGGATCCACTTGCTGTTTACTTTGCCTTGATGGGCTCCTTTACTGTGTTTTTATCACGATGATTGCTCCGTTTCCCCTTATATAGGACACCAACCATTAAGGTGTCAAGGACTGAGGGTACCACAGGAGCAAACGCTATCACCTAGTTAGGTGAGGCACCGCATACTGTACTTGTTTGATTTCCTCTTTTATTACGTTTTCTTCCAGTCATGCTGTATATATGTATATTAATTTTTTAAAAATACTCTTCCATTGTTTTCACTAAAAATGGTTTAGCATTATTATCTTTGCACTAACCTGATGGATTACTCGATGCGGGATTTAAGGATGACCATACTCTGCCTCCCACAGAGTACCAATTTTAATTGTCATTGCTTTTGTCATCCCTGTCTAGGTCACAACTAGATTTGGCGGGACTGCGTGCCCGCAAATAGGAACAGTGGTAGGTAGGAACTCCTCCACCTTACCACCTCATGTAGATAGTTTCCTATAGGTCCTGAAGAAATGCATAGCATCATAGTTTGATCATATTGCGTGAAACATGTCGACCACTTTTTAGAGCCGAGCTTTGCTCCTCTGGTTTATTTAGCCAGCGAGCAGCCGCTCTTCTGTATTTTTAATAAGGTGGATGACCATCCCATTAAATTCATATTTTGGATTATCCAACCTTTTTTAACTACTTATTCGCATCTACACTCACCTCTAGGACCCTCACACCCACAGCACCATACGGCAGGAACAGAAGATCTCCGCTAAAGAGCCCCTTTATGGGTGCCCGTCGGGTATTGCTCCGCCGACCTGACGAGGAGCGAGTCCATATGATGAAGCATGACACCTAGCTTGCTGGGTGTGTGAGGACTCTAGTTCCGTCTAGGAGGACTCCCCTCCTGTGGTCCCCACTCCTGTTTTTCCATCTCCTTTGGGGAACAGCGTACCCTTCTTAGTTTACAGTACCTGGGCATGTACGCTGGACCCCGTTAAACAGCCCTCTTAGTCCCTCTCCTTGTTTGATACGCCATGGAGAAATCTCATACTGCTGCAAACATTTTGGCAGAGTTTAACAGCAAGGTCTTTGAATGGCTGCATCCAAGAGGGCTTAACATTGGTTTTGTTGCCACGGACAATGGCAGTAATATAGTTAGGGCCATGTACGATGGTGACTTTTTCAGGGTCCTGTGTTTGGCGCACTGCATTAACATTATTGTTCAAGACTTTCTGAAAAAAGAAGACAGAGTCAGCAACCTACTGACCACCTGCAGAAGAATCTGCACACATTTCAGCCATTTTTTTTTAAAGCCCTGAAGCAGCTGAGGATCATTCCACGTGAGCATAGAGTTCCAGTTAAAGCACTCATCCAGGAGGTGCCAACACGTTGGAACTCAACTTATTACATGCTTGAACGTCTGTTTGAGCAGTACAGACCAATGAATGAAGATGTCATGCAAAGAGGGGATGCTACTGTGAAAGGCATGACCGTTG
Organism: Calotriton arnoldi; assembly: GCA_963921515.1. Classification (NCBI taxonomy): domain Eukaryota; kingdom Metazoa; phylum Chordata; class Amphibia; order Caudata; family Salamandridae; genus Calotriton; species Calotriton arnoldi. Next base: position 18,535 of record CAWUFW010001251.1, read on the forward strand.
AGATGGACCAATGGGGCCTAGTTAAATGCCTGACAGAAATGCTACTTCCTTTCGAGCTCTTCACACGTGAAGTCAGCAAGGAGGACTGTACTATGGGCCAAGCTATCCCATTGTTGTACATGCTACAGGAACAGCTGAAGGGGGTGTCTGCAATGTACGCAGGTGTGGAGGAAAAAAGAAGCATATGAGTTGGTGGAGAGCTTAACCCTTCGCTTATCTGAAAATACAAGGGTGCAAAGAGACATTGTGTCATCCAACCATTACATTTCTGCCATAATTCTGGATCCACGGTACAAAGCAGTACTGAACACTAACACATTGATTCCTTTTTCAGAAGTGGATGTTACCAAGTACAAAACTTGGAAAGCTGCGGAAGCCAGTCGCTTAGAAAAAGAACGACCGGCAATTAGAGGCCCGCTACTCCAGCCCACAAAAAGTACTGCAGGGCAGCCGGCGTCAAGTTCAACTTCAGAGCCTGAGGGCAGTGCGGTTGGCTCACAGCAGCCAAAACCACCAACAACACCAAGAACAACATCAACAAGAACAAGAGCATCAGCCCCACCAAAATCGGCACAGGAATGGTTTCTACAGCAAGGGCTTGTTAGGTCCAGTGCTGAAGCTAAGGCAAAAGAGGCCGAGCAAAGCGGAGCACCCCTGAGCATTGAGCGGACGGTCCAGGCCTATCTGGATGACCCAACAGAGGTCTACATTGATCAAAACCCATTGCTGTATTGATATGGGAAAAGGCGCCAATGGCCAGTGCTCAGCATGCTGGCGATAAACTATCTGGTCTGGCCTGTTGAAAGTGTCTCTTCTGAGCATGTTTTCAGTGCTGCTGGTGCCGTTGTAACAGTGAAAAGGACCAGTCTCTCGCCCCAAAACGTGGTGAGGTTAACCATGATCAAAATGAATCAGCACTTTATACCACCGGATTACACCATACCTGAAGTAGCACAGCAGGAAGATGATGACGGCGACTTAGGTCTTGGAAGTAGTGCGTTAGATGACCTACTTCTGGGTGAACCACCAGAGTTTGAGGACGCAGCTCTACTTCCTTACAACTAGGTTTTCAACTTGTTACTTTCTTCCTTATTTACTTTTATTATTTGTGTGTGTCTCTGTCTTTCTGGTTCGAATCACAACAAATCCATCACCACCGTCTTACTCTTTTTATTGCCTTTTGTGTTGCAACTGTGTGCATTTATTAAAGAAGTAAGTCCACTCCTCCGATTCCTGCTCCATCCTGATTCACCCTAAATCCATTTCCCTCAAGCCAGACATTGGATGGAGAATAGTACAAGAAATGTGTGCCTGCCTCGTCGAGTCCCTCCAAAGAACATGACTATAGCTATCCTCCTTTCCGAGCCGAGAGTGACTTCCCCTTAAGAACAACAGGTAATGATGGATGGCATGCTTTGGACGCTGACTCTGAGTGATTCGTGTTTGTGTTGTTGTTGTGCATGAAGTGTACTAGTATTTAATCTACACAGTAAAAGTGACTCAAGTCAATGTTTTCCTTCTTGTTGTTTAATAACAAAATTGTACTTCTACTGCAGGCCAATCCATTGCATTTTTGAATATGGAATCTATTCTGGACTCACTTGGTACACTACAGAGTTGGACACCATGATGATGATGACCATACTATATTCATCGCAGTCAGTCAGTAGGATCGGAGATGATTGATGGAATAACTCGGGGCATTTCATGAAGTGGCCTAAAAGGTAAACAAGTCAACAACAACTACAGCAGACCTACATGTCTGTGTAGTGGTGGAGGCGAGTGTAGTGGTATGACTGACAGCGGTGCATTGATTTAGTTACTTAATTTGGAAAATGCTATGTTGCTGTATATGTGTGCTCTGTCTGGCTCAAAATCTAAGCTAAGTGGAGGTTGGGTGGGCGCCGTGGGCCTGCTCTGTCCTGCTGTTGTAGGTTATTGCTGGAAACAGAGTAGTAGACATGATTTAGCCATGCCGCCTCTGAAAGTATTCTTGTTGCACTCCTCCGTAATTTATGCATACTTTTTCTCCTTGATTTTTCAATATCCCTTTTGTTTTTTCCTCTACACTTACAGGCCGGCCTTTACCCTGTGCTATACTGGGAAAAACAACTCACACTTACCTTACCAATCCGCATCCGCCAGGCAGGCAGTGGCACCCAAGATTGACGGACGGAATGTCCATGGAAGGGAAGAACAAGAGGAATGCTGAGATGCAACTCCCCAATTTGACCATAACATACATAGGGGCATATTCTCAAGGACTCATCGCCGATTTATCGGCACTTTAGCGCTGCAAAAGTGGTGATAGATTTATTGCCCTATTATCAAGCTGGTGCAAACTGCCGATATCGCCAGTTTACCAGCGATAGCTGCCGCAAAAAACATTGCCATGGATGAGTGCGACAACTAACGCTAATGATATGCAGAGTAGGCGTTCCCGTGCAAAAACACACGAAAAAACCACTTTGTGAGATTCACAACGACCAGTCAGATCTGCGATGAGAACCAAGAACATGCGATAAGGCGCGTTAGCAGCAGGGATTTAACACCTGCCTTTTACTGGTGTTAAGCAGGATGACCAACTGCAGTAGAAAGGGAGCCCAGCCCAGAGCCACATCTGAAGACCAACAGATGCCATGGAGACACTGATCATGCAGCTCAGAGACCCAAGAGGGCCACAACACCCACCGCCACCACCCCCAGGCACACCCCCCCGGACCCTCCCCCCAAGGTCATGAAGTCCAGTAGTCAACGGTAGTGGAAAAACAGAACTTTATTACAAATACATAAATTAAAAAAACGAAAAGCTCAGCCAACGCGTTCTATTTCCAACGGGGAACTTCAACGGGGCAACGTGTCTTCAGAAACCTGTGGGAGAAATGGTGACAATGGTCAAACTTCCGTATAGTCACATGCCTAATCTGGTACAGTGTACTGCACTTGGACAAACCGGAATGCTCACAGGCCTGATAAACCATGCATGAGAAGACCATAACAGAACTACGTGTGGCCGTAAGTGTCGTAGGAATGAAGAGGAAGGTAACGACCACACGAACTGCTTTTACGGTCACATCATGCAGGACTCATCACACCTGAAAGCATCACGGTGTGTGTCAGCTCGATACCCCTGCCCCTCACTCCCCCCACACTGTGCAGGAACATCTTGAGACCATGCAAGGGAACTATGTCATAGCTGGCGTCACGCACGTGTTGGGGGCAATTCACAGCACACGTGTATGACATGTGCCCCCTGCCGACACTGCACACAATCACCGCAACAGCAACCACACGCATGCCATCACTGTGCATACAAAAGTGGACCACCATGGCCTGTCCACCAATGTCGTCGCAAATACCCCAGGCAGTGTGCATGATCCCCACATGTCCGCAAGTCCACCACTTGAGGCTGGCCCCCATGGAAATGCACTGCCCATCGGCAAGTACCAACTGAACACACCACACACCTCAACTCCACAATCCCCCAACTCACAACTGTGGGAATGCACACATCACCAATCCACCACCAAAGTGACTACTGCGTGTGTCTCATTCTCCGCCACAACCTGCCCCTAGGCCTACACACACGTGGCCGACCACCTTCAACAGGCACATTCACACTGGAGACGAGGTGGCTACGTCCCAAACCAACCCACGCACATCACGAACATCGCATGCAGGGCCGTGTCAGCAAGGGTGGCGCCCCCCCACCCTGCCACGAGTCCGCCACCGTGACCGGTGGTGCCTGTGCAATCCTGTGCACCTGATGCACCCCAGGCCAGGTCCCCAGACTGGTCCTCCGCCCAGTGATGACTGGCTGCCCCTGCGCACCCAGGCCTCAATGCTCACCTACGGCCACCGGTGTGTCTCCAAGAGGGCCCACCATGTGCCGATGCATCCTCTTCAGCCGATCGCTGGATTCCGCGCCACAGGCCCCCAGTGCACCCTGCGGCACCACGGAGTCATGTGTGTGCTGACTGCTGCCTGCGCGTACACTGCGGTCCAGCAGGGCACACTGTTCAATTTGAGTCTTGATTCGCTGGACGCCGTATCGAGGCCAACACATCATCGCAGGCTGCACACCCGCTCAGCTCTTCAGGTGCCACTAACCCTGTGCAACGCAAGTCATTGTCACGTGGCGGTAGGCCCGTGCGGGCCGCAGTGCAGCGGGTGCCACCAACTCAGTGCACCGCAAGTCATCGTCCCGTGGCGGTAGGCCCGTGCAGGTCGCAGTGCAGCAGGTGCCACTGACCCTGTGCAACGCAAGTCATCGTCACGTGGCGGTAGGCCCGTGCTGGCCACAGTGCAGCGGGTGCCACCAACTCAGTGCACCACAGGTCATCGTCCCGTGGCGGTAGGCCCGTGCAGGTCACAGTGCAGCGGGTGCCACCAACTCAGTGCGCCACAAGTCATGGACCCTTCATGATTGGGTCGCGTGGTGCGGACGCCATCATGTCATCTCTGGCAGTGGGGTATGTGACGTGCTAGGTCCCTTTTATTGGCAGGGTCACATGCCCTGTGACGCCTGTGCTGGATGGGTGTGGTGTGGATGTGAACCAGCCCTCAGGGAGTGGCTGTGGCATGCTGACGACTAGACCAGGGATCAGCAGATCACTACAGGGAAGACCTGGGACATGTTGCTTTGTCGGCCCCCCCTGAGCGTAAGCGGAGTGAACTGGCCTGGCGTATGGCAGGCCAGCGTTGGGGTGGGAACAATGAGCCTGGGGCTCTAGGCATGCTTCAGTTCTGGGCTGGACATGGAAGTAACTGATGCTTGTGTCTCTGTTGTAGTGTCTACACCACCCGGACCGCAATCGGCAATGTTGCACCCTGTGACTCAAGTCCACCGACATGAGCAACATGGACGTAAGGGGGAATCACTGACCCTACATTCATCCATACTCTCATACTTGAATGATCAAAGACATGAAACATCTGTGCGATTCTGAATGTTTAATTCACATCCAGTGGAGTGTTGCAGATGGAGCAGTACAGGGCCATGCAAAGCCCACTTCACATTATTGGCCCATGGAGGGCCAGCCAGAGTCCTTCAGGGAATGACAAGTACATCGGAAGGGGAAGAGTTCAGTACGTAGTCTGATCGCTGTGTCATTGGTAACCAAACAGAAAATGGCAGTCCATGTCGAGGTCCAAGGTGAGTGTCGTAGAGTGTATCGGGGGACAGTGTAAGGTGATGATGCAAAGGGCAGAGCCAAGCAGAAACAGGCCATATGGCGGAGATGAATGCTACTGCCTCCTCCTTACCAGTAAGGTTGATTCACCCGCATCTTCGTCCTCTGATGTCACATGTGCCTCACACGTGGGTGGTGGTGGATTGCCTGCCGCACTGTGAGGCACTGACACATCAGGGGCGGAGATGTGGATGTAGAAGCAGCAGCAGCATTCATCTGCGCAAGGCCTTGAGGCAGCAATGCCATGATGATGTGCTGCAGGGCATGGAAGGTCCCAGCCACATCTCGCTGGTGTGCAGCCGTGGCAGCCATTCTTCTCGCCGTCATCCACTCCATGTTCTCCATGAGCCCCCGCATCTGTCCCAACTCCCGGCTGACATCGCTTGAGCCACTCTGACTGGACAGTTGTTCTTGTCTCAGTATCATGACTCCAGCGATGTCAGCCATGGATCGTGGAGAGCATGGAGCGGATTGTGGGTGTCCGTTAGGGACTGTAAGTGGTTCCTGATGGTACTCAGACACCCATGTATGGCATCAAGTTTGGCTGCCATGAGGTCGAACCCCACCCGCACCTGATCAGCCATCTTCTCCTGGACCTCTAACACACGGCGTTGAAAGGCCATGTGTTGGTCGTGGAGGTCCTGGGAGACAGCCGTGGTGGTGAGTGCTTCCTGCTGTGTGGTTTGTGCAGGGGGTGGGGTCTCCTCGATGCAGCTGGGCTTCCCTGCTCCTGGAGGTGAGGTGCCGTAGCTGTCCATGAACTCTTGGAGGGCGTTGGTGTCGAAGGTGTGGAGGTCCTCTTCATCATCAGTGAAGAGCTGTTGGGTCTGCTCTGCAGGAGGTGTTGGTTCTCCCTCTGCAATGTGATGGGGAGATGCAGTTTAACATTGTGTTCACATGTATGTTGATGCATTGTACAGGTTTACATACAACCTGCATGACAATGTACATTGTGACTGGGAGGAGCTGCCTATTTGATGCGGGACAGTGGACATTTTGACAACATCACAGATGTGTGTTTGTACTTGTACATTATCATCTCACATTTCCCTGCTATGCCAAATGTGATTGACCAGTTTCTACTAAGGGTGGGCGTAGTTCGCGAAGTAGCGCTACGCGAAGCTACGCGAAGTGCACTCCGCACTACGCGATCTACGCGTAGCACTACGCAAACTGCGTAGTGCGCTGTTCGCGATGATTGCACAGTGCCGGATGCTTGTCCGCACTGTGCAATCATTGAAAACGGCATCTTGCACAGTGCGAGCTGTCGCTTACTGCCGCTCGAGTAGATTTTTACCGAGCGGCAGCTTTCAACGCGGACTGGTAGTTTCTCATCGCGAGCGGTCGCGAGCATACGTGACCACTCGCAATGAGAAACCTGACCTCCCCGCGTTGAGAATCTCGCCGGGAGGTTTATTTTCCACGCCGCGATCGGCAACTTGATGTTGCTGATCGCGAACGAGAAAAAGTCTCGCCAGGATGTCATTTTGCTTGCTCGCGGTCGCCAACTTGACGTTGAGGACCGCGAGCAAGCAAAAATGACCGCTGCACTACGCTACGCGTGTTTGCACTGTGCTACGTGCAATTTGTGTAGTGCGAAGTAGCGCAAACTTCACAAACTACGCGAGCGTAGCGTAGTGCTTTGCCCACCCTTAGTTTCTACACACAAGCAGCACCTGTTGTGTCCTCTGTTCTGTTGTGAACGTGTTGCAGTTTATACCACATTGTTGTCAATGTTGATGTGCTCTGAATGTTATGTGTGTGTGCTGCATTTTGGGAGAGTCGCCCCTGCAGCTCTGATTTGGCTGGCCCTTATCCCTTTCAGGCGGTGTGCCTTTGACTTCTGTGCTTATACAGTGCTGAGATGTTGCATTCTTAGGTAAATTGGGCTCTTGGTGGGACTTGGGACTATGGGGCATGGTTTGTCTGCAGTTGTGTTGTTGAGGTCAGGGGTTGTTTGTGCACGTGGATGTGTCAGAGTGTGACCTGCTCCTTTACGGATGTGGTCCACACTCAGTGTCGTGGCGTGCAACATGTCATGATATCTTGACTGCAGCCATGCTATTCGTCATGCAGTGTCACTTGCATTGTCAGTTTGGCTCACAGACACGCCGCTTTGCTGGGTTCAGCACATGTGCATGGGTTTGTTGTGAGATTAGTGATGTGTGGGGAGAGCCCCCTCTGTGCACATTGTTGACGGGGGCTTACTTGCTGTTTCTATGTGTGCTGCAGTATGCCAAGGAGATCAGGGATATGATCCAGAGTCATTGTGGGTGTGCACTGTGCTATACTTGATTGTGCATGTGTGCCATTGTGCCCATCTTCCCCCGTCCCCCCAGTCCCTAGTGGTTACTCACCCTGTTGCTGTTGTGTCAGGTCATGTTGAGCAGTGTCCGATGCCCCAATTCCTGCCACCGTCTCCACACTGATGACTGTGGGCACCATTTCCTCCATCTCATCCAGCTCCTCCTGTGGCGCTGGACTCCCACCTCCAGTCTGCATTGCTGCCTTCTGGTTGTTGGCGATTTTCTGCTTGGTCTTGCGCTTCACATCATTCCAGCGCCTCTTGAGCTCTTCCATTGTCCTCCTCAGCACTCCGACTGCAGTCACCTTGTCCAGGATGGACTGCCATATTCCATTTTTTGTTGCCAATGACACAGTGGAGGTGACGAACAGTTGTTGATGGTGTTCTACCACCTCCATGATCAGGATCCTGTTTTCCTGCGGACTGAACCTCGTCTTCCTCTTCTTCTTTTCCTTGCCCTTCCCTGTCCCCGAGGTCCCAGGCTGGTCCTCCGTGGGGCTTGTGGGGTTCTGGCTATCCTCTGTACCTGCTCCGGCTGCCTCCATTGTGCTTCGCTGTAGTTCGGTTTTTGTTTGTTTATTTATTTTTTCTGCTTTTGTAGTGATTTTTCCCGCCTGACGTGTGATTTGCAGGCCTGGCACTGCTTTTCGCTGATTTTCTTATCACGGTTGGGCCCATCGCAACTTTTTCGCGTTTGGGTTTGGATTTTCATCGCCGTCCCGGTAGTGTTATCGCGGACATTTGACGCGTTATCGGGGTACTATCGCATGTTACCGCCGTGTTGTGAATGCCACATTAACACAGGGTTATTTTCCCATGATAGACGGCGATATGTAAACTTGCGTTAACCTATTTTGGCGATGTTTATCGCACGTTCTTGAGAATATCCCCCATAGTAACTTAGTATCATTCATCATCTTTTAATTAATTTGATTAATTTTTTCTCTTCAATCATTACGACTGTGTGTGTTGTTGTTTATTATGTTTGCTCTTTGCTTATAATTGAACCCTACAGCTATTTTTTAATTTTCTTTGTTGGCTTTAAAAGGAAGCCCGGTACAACAGAACATAAAATTTATGTAATTAGGGTCTCTCTGAGGGCAGACAGGCAAGGCAATTGCATAATAATAATAATATACTGCTGCCCTGTACTACTAGTCTAGTACTACTTATCATTAACAATCAAGTCATCATCATGCATGCATTTCCTTTTTCTCCCTTAACAGATTTATGATGGTCGTCTGCCAAGATTTTGTGTTGTCCATGTGTACTGTTTGCCTTTGTGAAACCTTTCCCTCAAATACCCCTTCCCAACCATTCATCCAACCCTAACCCTCTTCCCCCGGGCTGTGTGATTTGTATTGAGGTGTGACTAAATAAAATGTACACAAATAATTGATCACACACTTGCTGGGGCGGATGTGGTGAAAGCAACACTAACTCAAGGCAGGGCGAGGATCTTTTCTTCTGCTCTAAGTATATATATATATATATATATATATATATATATATATATATATATATATATATATATATATATATATATATATATATATATACTACTAGCGGTCGCCAGTAGATAGTTATAGTTAGGACCTATTTTCTATAGGAAATCCGCGACATTCTATTTGAAATAACTCTTGCGCCGGTTGACGAATCTTCGCGAAAGTTTCAAACTTTATGGCCCGCTCCGGTCCGCTCCTACCCTGAAAGTCTCAGGGTGATTCGTCAAGCAGGGGCCGAGAAAAAGGGGGTCCCAAAACGTGTTTTCCCCATTCATTTTCCCATAGGAAACTTTAGACACGGTTACAGCTCTGAACTGCTGAACGGAATTACACCAAATTTGGCAAAGAGGTAGTTCTTGGTTCAGAAAGAACCCTTTTGTTAAATGGTGTAAATCCGTTCCGTAGTTGCGGAGAAATTAAAAAATAAGAGTCAAAAATCAATTTGCCATAGGAAACTTTAGACACGGTTACAGCCTGAATTGCTGAACGGAATTACACCAAATTTGGCAAAGAGGTAGTTCTTGGTTCAGAAAGAACCCTTTTGTTAAATGGTGTAAATCCGCTCAGTAGTTGCTGAGAAAATCAAAAGTAAAAGTACATATATATCTATGGGCACGGAGGATTAGCGCACCCTGAGCGCACCCTGCGCTCACCGTCCCGATCACGAGCTGCATGCTAATTGGTTGTCAGCTGGCTGTCAACATTCCGATTCAGGAAATGTTGGCAGTTATTTTGTCCCTCGGTAGAACCGAGGACAGAAACAAGTGCGCAAAGCGCACAAAGGGGGCAGGGTAGAAACACCCTGACTCCCTAGGTCTGCTCAGGGGTCCCACAAAGACCCCTGGGCAGAAAAAGCATTTTTTTAAAAGTAAAATCGGCAGGATGCGCTCAGGGTGCGCGGATCCTGCCGATAAAAAATCGAAGGGCGGTCTCCTGCGCTCGATCAGTATTTTGCCCCCGGGTGGCCCAAGTCCCGGGGGCATGGTGGGGGTTAAATTATGCATGGGGGCCTCTAAGGGCCCCCCAAGCCCCGGGGACCGCCACCCCTGGGGCTTTCTTTTAAATGGTGCGGAGGGCTCTGAGCTCTCCCGCAGCCCCGGGACCACCACCTCCCCGGGCTTCTTTTTTTTACTTTTTCCTGTGTGGGGGGGCTCGAGCCCCCCACACGCCCGGGACCGCCACCTCCCGGGCACTAACAAATTAAAATGGGGGTCCGTTTTGGACGACCACCACCTCCCGGGCTTTGCTGATGTGGGGAGGGGGCCACACGGCCCCCTCCTGGAGCCTGTGGTGGCCCTGGGGACCGCCACCCCCAGGGTCGGCTCCTGCAGTGTCCCGGGTGCCTACCCCGGGACACTGCTGCTTGCAATGACAGGACGGGAGCCTCGCGGCCCCGTCCTGTCATTGTAAATCTGCTTTGGATATTGGAAGAGAGAGCAGGGAAACCTGCTCTCGCCTCCAATATCCAAAGACAATTAGCTTTTCCACACGGGGAGCAGCATGTTAGCTGCTCCCCGTGTGGAAAGCAATGCCGGCTCCCTTAGGACACGGGGAGCCGGCGGGACTGTGGGGGTTTGGGGACCCCCACAGTCCCCAACCAGAGGCCAGGCCCCGGGGATGGGTCCCCGGGGCCATAGTGGCCCAGGAGGGGGCCACGCGGCCCCCTCCCCAGAAATTTTTTTAGAAGGCCTGCCCCGGGGATGGGGTCCCCGGGGCAAAAGGAGGCCTGAGGAGGGGGGCCACGCAGCCCCCTTCTTAAAAGGAATGTTGAGTGTGGCCATGCCCTGGGGATGGGGTCCCCAGGGCAGTTTTCGGCCAGGGGAGGGGGCCACGCGGCCCCCTTCCAGTTTAATTTTAATAAAAAAAAGGGGTAAGGCCCTGGAGGATGGGGTCCCCAGGGCCCAAAAATAAGAAAAGGAAGGGGGCCACACAGCCCCCTTCAGGAAAAATAAATAAATTAAAAACGATCGGGCCGCAGGCCCCGCCTCCTTCCTTCACCACTCTGCAAACGCGCCTCTGGCGCGTTTGCAGATGGGGAAGTAATTCCCTTGAATACTAGGGTCCTTAGGGCCAACTAGCCCACCAGGAACCTCCAGTATGCGCTAGGGGCTGCGTTGCAGAGAGGTGTACAGAGGCCACGCCCTTTATACACCTCTCTGCAACGCAGCTCTGTGGCGCATTTGGAGGTACATGGTGGGCTAGTTGGCCCCCAGGAACCCTCAGGATTCAAGGGGACTTAATCCCCAACTTAAAACGCGCCACGGGCGCGTTGCACAGTGGTGAAGGGAGGGGCGGGGCTTCAGGTGACATGTGTGCAAACAGGCGTGGCGCGTTTTAAGAAGGGGAATTAAATCCCCTTCATCCTGAGGGTCTGGGGCCAATCTAGCCCAACAGGTACATCCAGAAAACGCCACAGAGCTGCATTGCAGAGAGGTGTAAAAAGGGGTGTGGCCTCTCTACACGTCTCTGCAACGCAGCCCGCTGGCGCATACTGGAGGTTCCTGGTGGGCTAGTTGGCCCCTAGGGACCCTCATGATTCAAGGGGACTTAATCCCCAACTCTAAAACGCGCCACGGGGCGCGTTTGCACAGATGTCACCTCAGGCCCCGCCCTCCCTTCACCATTGTGCAAATATTCCTCTAAAATCTGCCGAACTACGACCTCGGATTTACTCACCTGTTATCAGGAGAGACCTCAGTGCTGCATCTTTCAGCCCAGTACTAATCCTGAAAAGTAATTTTAACCGTACTTACCAGTAACTTGAATTTCCTTCCATAGGATATCATTGCCTGCTTTTGCTGAAAAAGTTTCTAAGTGTTGATTTTTGAAACATACAAATATTCCTCTAAAATCAGCTGAAATACGAATTCCGATTTACTCACCTGTTATCAGGAGAGACCTCAGTGCTGTATCTTTCAGCCCAGTACTGGTCCTGAAAAGTAATTTTAACCGTACTTACCAGTAACTTGAATTTCCTTCCATAGGCTTACATTGACTGGTTTCACTTGGAAATTCTTGTGTGTGGAGTTTTGGAACTTTAAAATATTCCTCTAAAATCAGCCGAAATACGAATTCCGATTTACTCACCTGTTATCAGGAGAGACCTCAGTGCTGCATCTTTCAGCCCAGTACTGATCCTCAAAAGTAATTTTAACCGTACTTACCAGTAACTTGAATTTCCTTCCATAGGCTAACATTGACTGGTTTCACTTGGAAATTCTTCTAAGTGTGGAGTTTTGGAACTTTAAAATATTCCTCTAAAATCAGCCGAAATACGAATTCCGATTTACTCACCTGTTATCAGGAGAGACCTCAGTGCTGCATCTTTAGCCCAGCACTGACCCTGAAAAGTAATTTTAACCGTACTTACCAGTAACTTATATTTTCTTCCATAGGAATCCATTGTCTGGTTTTCAGCTGAAAAGTTTCAAAGTGTCAATTTTCACAAACTACAAATATTCCTTAAAATCGCCTGTATGACTTAAACGCATTCTTTCAACTGTTTACAGGAGATGCACCAGTGCTGGATCCAGGATCAAACACTGAGTAAGAAAAGTAACGATAACAGTTTTTAACTGCTAAGTGAATTTCCTTCCATAGGATAACATTGGTGATTCTATGAGAAAAAGTTTCTAAGTGTCAACTTTTAAAATACAATAATATTCCTTAAAAATCACTACTGTAACCAAAACGCTTTTACTCAACTGTTTACAGGAGATGTCCCAGGACTGAATCTAGGATCCAGTCCTGTGGTTAGAAAAGTAATCCATAAAGTAACTAATTGCATTTAACTAGAAATTCACATTGAGCTGAATGTTGCATTGTGTTTGAAAATGTGTTGCCCATTGCAACAACTGTAACTACTGTACTTAAAAGTCTATTGCCTATGTGCAAAGTATTTAAACTAAAGTAATTCATTCTGAGAAAGTATTTTTTGTAATGTATAATGTAATTACAATGTAATTTAAAGAATAAAATATGTAAAAAAAAATGTTTCTAAAAATGTAGTAAATCAGTATGAAAAAATAAATATAACAATTAATACATTTAAAAATTGTCATTTACAAAACCTTTGAAATTCACTGAAAAACCGTAGGTTTCAGACATGTTATAGTTAGGAATTAGCATTTAAAAACCTTTGAAATTCACTGAAAAAACCATAGGTTTCAGGCACGTTATAGTTAGAAATTTGCATTTAAAAACCTTAGAAATTCACTGAAAAACCATAAGGTTTTAGGGACAGTTATAGTTAGTTGGACATTGCACTCGTACAAAACCCGTGAAATTCCCCCGTTATAGTTAGTTCAGGTAACTATAACTCGCGCCCCGCAATGCACTGCTGATGACGTCACATATTACATCACTCATGACATGGTCAGTGACATCACTGATGACATCACTGATGACATCTCAAATGACATCACTGATGACATCACTGATGACATCATCCATGTGAGAATTTAATGCATCTTCTCACACCCTAATATAAGTTTTGAAACACCCACTCTAAATTACAGACTGCCATTCTCAAAACCATACACACTCCAATACCAATAAGTACATACCCACTCACTGATTCTTAGGTCTACACACACACATCTACTCACTCACCCGTACAGTCACTCATACTTACAGTCACTCAGTACAGGACTATCATATGCACTCATACACCTATATAAACACTCACACAACGCAACTCATCCATAGAGGTATTCACACACCTAGTCAGTCATGCAAATAATTAATCACACTCCAATTTACTCACCTATACAGTTATACACACCAGCTCACTTACTCATAAAAATACTAGCACATTCTTACGCTCCTATGCAATCACTGATGCAAGCACACACTCATCCATATAGCCACTCTCACAATCACACACTCTCACTTATAGCCATTTATATACTCCAACACACATATATACTGCCTTTCACATATGTAGTTACTCACACATGTACCACTGAGATATACATTCAATCACTAACACACCCATACACACACTCACCCACCCATACAGTCCATCACAGACGCACTCTTGAAACCATGCACCCAGTGAATCACCCACTCACACATCTATGCACAGAGTCACACACACCCCACCCACACAAACACTGAGGCACCCATACAGATACTCAGAGAACCAATCCATAACCCATATAGACACTCATTTAGCTAGTCAGAAACCCATGCAGTTGCTTACACAACAACAGACAGACGGATACAGACATTCACACAGTTTAGTCACTCACCCATGCATCCAGTAAGATACGTTTAATCACTCACTTATAGACTCAGTCACGCACCTACTAAATCATCCATTCAGGCGCTTCTACACCCACTCATTCTTCAATACGCCTTTCCCTAAATGTATTAAACATATTTAAACTTTACAGAAACACACAGTCACTGGATGATGTCATCAGTGATGTCATTTGAGATGTCATCAGTGATGTCATCAGTGATGTCACTGACCATGTCATGAGTGATGTAATATGTGACGTCATCAGCAGTGCATTGCATGGGGCGCGAGTTATAGTTACCTGAACTAACTATAACAGGGGAATTTCACGGGTTTTGTACGAGTGCAATGTCTAACTAACTATAACTGTCCCTAAAACCTTATGGTTTTTTCAGTGAATTTCTAAGGTTTTTTAAATGCAAATTTCTAACTATAACGTGCCTGAAACCTATGGTTTTTTCAGTGAATATATATATATATATATATATATATATATCGGCCACACTGGCAACAGATTAGATTGCCCAGTGCCCACCCATGCATTGCTCAATAGTATTCGCTATTCTCTTTTTTTTCCAGAGGAACATAATTATTAACCTATTATTAATTAATTGCCGGCATCGATTTATCATCCTTCCAGCACTAAAGGTTATGCTTGTCCACTTCAAGGTCGAGCCAACTACTTCAGTTTGTTGTAACTTGTACTAGGCTATCCCTGCCACCATTATGTTTTATTTTACTTTAGCATTGCTTATCAATATCATTCATCATCACTTTCTTCTTGTTTGGCAGTCTTCTTCTTGTGTACTTACTACTTACTGTACTTCTACTACTCGTTCCCTAGTCTCCCTTAGGTGACTGACTGTCTCTTTTTTTGCAAATGCAACTGTCTACTACTGCTATCACCACCCACCATGGCACCTTAGGAAACCAAACCATCACCATGCAGCCATTGCTTCGCCTAAACATCAATCACAGGTAAGAGAAGAAGTGTGGGGGAGTCAATAATGTATATACTATGGAAATTAATTAATTCACACACCCACATCCTTCCGAGTACATTATATACTACAAAGGGGTTTTAGTTGAAGAATGCATAGACTAGGAGGAGAGACTGACAGTAGTAGGACAAGTGAGGGTACTGTACTGCATCTATCTGTCGGTGTGTTACACTATTGGCAGATTTCCAAAACTGGCTGCGGCCCTGCAGCAAAAGGAGGAAACAAACAAGGTGACGTAAAAGAGTAACCCCCCCAGAAAAGATTTGCATTATATGTATTGGAAAACTATACATTTTTTACCCTAACAAATAAAAACTAGAAGAAAAACCCACAACACATGACCCACCCCTCTCCCTAACCCCAACCAATGTCCAGTAATAAATAAATGTCCATCGAAGTTGAAGAAAAAGTAAACCCCAAGGTTCCCCAACTAGTCCCAACATCCCACTCACCGAAAAAATTTTTTAAAAGGGGCAAGAGTCAAAGACTGAGTGGTGACGTCTAGTGGCGGGGGTGCCGGCTAGTTCACTCCCGGAGGACCTCCTCCAGCTTGGCCTCCAGGCACGCCACCCTGAGGAGCACGCGGCGCTGAAAGTTCCTGCAGGAACAACAGGGGTGGGCAGCAGTAGATGATGATGTTGATGGGCGGCTGCCAGAACATGGCACCGTACCACCGGAGGCACGGGGGGACTGGCTGGGCCCCGGGGCATTGGAGGAAGAAGCTGCAGGTGCCGCCTCCTCCTCCGCCAGGGCAACCAGCCTGCGATATTCATCTCGGATAGCCTCCAGCTTCCTTTGCCGGGCCTTGGCCACGAACTCGTGCCTAGTGGGTTGGGAAGGAGTAGCTATATCAAGAAAGGAAAAAAAAGACAATTGTAACCAATACTCTTAGCAAAACAGTAACACAAAATTAAATTACACACATAAAAATGATAGTGGCACAGTAGTAGCACTAGAAGTTGTGGTATCCTCTCCTCCTCACTTCACTTCCTCTGCTCCTAAGATTTGGATGTGATGATTATACTTTCAGGCACTATGGAGTAGAGTAGAAGTATTATTTTTCTCTTTCTTGTTTAGCACAATTAATCTTGTAGGCATGCCAGCTCAGTCAGCTAGTGCCCTAGACAGACATACTCGTGTCGACTCGCAGACTCATGTTACTTTACTACTCTCTGAATGTGGGGCAGCTGTACTAACAGTAGCGGCCCGTGGTGGGAGTGCTGCCGGGCGGTGACGCGGGGCGGGGGAGGCGCAGGGTGGGGGGTAGTAAACTACGGAATACAGCCGCACAGAGGTAAGTAAACAAAACAAAAAAAAAACGAAGTTCGCTGCGCCCGCTGCATCGCCAAATGCGATGCAACGCGCGCAACGAAATTCGTTTTATTTATTTTTTTGTTTACTTACCTCTGTACGGTCGTATTCCGTAGCTTTTTACCCCCTCCCCCGCCCCGCGTCACTGCCCGGCAGCACTCCCACCAAGGGCCGCTACTGTGTACTACACAATTATATATTTCCATTACAGCCATACTCTGTTAAATCTCAATGGCAAATGCTCAGACAATTTCACTTTCACCCTGACTACTGCAATAAGGCACATGATGATGGTTAATGATGACATGATTATGAATGATGATATACGGCGGCACAACATCATGTCACTCACATGATGATGATGATGATGACATACTGAGTGATTTGTAAGTACTAATTACCATGCAGCCGATAGGCCACCCATGGCTGACACAGTCAAAAATGACATGGGTAGGTAATGGAGCGGAAGTGGGCCTCGGAGTCAGAGGGAGGCGATTAATGATGGGTGGGTAGGGTAAATAATAGTCATGCACAATATATATGTTGTGCTTGCAAACTACTGTGAGTCAAGGGAGTATTCCATTCTGAACTAGAAGTACAACCTCAAACCTCTGAATCAAAAACCTTGCAAAAAAACAGTCCTTGTTCTTCGAAGGGCTTTTTTCATTTATCAGTGCATTGCTCTTCTAGCATTATTATTATCTTTATTCTTAATCTTCACCCTTGGCTTTGGTACTCTGGCATGGTTTAATTTTCTTTTACATTCTCTTCATCCAGTCTGACTGTGTTTTCACCTACTATCTATGATACCATCCAGACATCCATCCATCCAAACATGGCTATCATAAACCGGCTTTCACCGACAACATACATTTGTCATAGATATAACCAGCCACCACCCATGCCATGTGTCCTTGCTTGCCTTAGAGTTTGACCCCTCAAACCCCCCGGAGGATTCCTTTCAGCCATACAGTTTCACCCACCCAGACAGGCATCCTTTCTGCTTTCTCTTTCACCTTTCACCCATCCTTCAACTACCCATGCATCCTATCATCTTCATCCGCCACCTATATGCATCCCGGGGCCCCTTCCTTCACCCACACATTCTTCTCTGCCAGTCATACATGTCGACTGACTGTTTTTCTTCATCATAAAACTGTCTTTGCTGAGTTGAAGATAGAATAGAATAGGCCATTAGTTACTCAACCCCCGCCGCTAATGCTAATGTTAAGTAAAGGGTGTCTTCTTCAACTGTTCAGTGTTCACAACAACTTAGTCTCAGCAGAAGTACGGTGTACTAGACTAGTACTGAGTGTACACCCTTGCAGCGAGTGTATTCATCATTCTCAATAAGTAAGGAATATGACTTACCACAGCCCGCCACTGCTGCTTGCTCACCCCCTGTGGCTGCCGCATCCGCTCCCTTCGGAGTGGCATGGCCCTCACCACTGGCCCCTGCACTGGTGGTCGGTACGCCTGGAAAAAACATTTCATATTCTTTTAGATGCCATATACGCCTCCCCTATTTATTTTTTTCATTAGCAAGATTGAAAATACATAATTGATAAAGTCATATATACCACACACATCACTACTATCTACAATTCGGATACTAGAGTAGAGTAGACAGTATGTCCTATCAAAAATAACAAAATAATATTCGGTTGGGCATTTTGTTGGTGGCAATTTTTGGAAAGCCTCTCAAGAAGAGGACAACCAAAAGGACTGGACTCAGTGACTAGAGCTATTGGTGCACCTCATTTTTTGAAAAGAAGAAAGAGTGGCCAACTGGGCGGACATGAGGTCTCTCTTAGTTGGAAAATAATGGTGCCGTCCTCCTACTCCTCATACTTCCTTCCAGCCATGGTGCACAGTAACATATGTTCAGTGTTCACCATCAATTGCTGCTAATAAAAAAAGTACTAGGCCTGGATTAGAAAAAGTAAAATACACCAATTTGGGGTGTCCTGTTCCTGTCCAACGTGAGTGACCACCATTACTGATTGAGCATGATGAGACAGTAAAAGAAACTAAAGCCTTCTCATCTCACAAACCTGCGGATAATACCTTACTTGGGCATGCAATCTGCACAGCAGATTAGTGCTACTAGTACTAGTAGTAGTAAGGAGTCCTTACTAGTACTAGTAGTAGCCTAGGACCAATGGGTTCTCTGAGTCTTACAGTACCACTACAAAGCAATCCACATATAACTAAGGGGAGAGGGAAAGCTGAGTGAAACCCAGAAGAAAGCAAGCTACAGACAGAGTAATACAGAGTCAGAGCAGAGGTTAGTCAGACACTAGAAACAATGTTAGCAGTAGTACTAGTACTTAGTAGTAGGTAATGGAGCAAAAACAAGAATTTAGAAACAGATAGATTGAAGAGGATTTTGGAAAAATTAAAATTAGGAAATGGAAATAATAGAGTGGTAAAAGTTAGGGAAATATTAATATATAACAACACCAGGAGGACTTACTGAGGCCAGCAGCAGAGCCATCTGTGCCTGAGGCCGCTTCCTGCTGCTCCTGGGAGGCCCCTCCAGCTCTCACACCCGCCGCACTGCCAGCTGACCCAGTCTTCTTCTTGCCCCTGGATGCTGATCAGGTAAGACATAAATAAAGAGACAAAAAATTATTTGTGTTAAATAAATAAATATAATTGCTCTAAAAATATTTTTAGACAGGAAACGGCAATTGCAATAACATTGACCTATCCTAACTCAATCAGATCGACTTATCCGACTAGTAGTAGTCGAGTAGTATGTATCGCAGTCGAGTACCATCCGATCATTATTATTCCACAGTTCAATTCCGATTCCTGAATCCTAAACATACCTAGCCCGCCTATTCCAGACTTTGGAATGAATTGCAAAAAAATTATATTTGCTTCTAAGTTCCGATCTCATTCCCAATCATCTCTCAGTCTCAATTCCAACAACCCCCTTCGATGGGCCAATAATTACTAAGTCTGCATTTATTCTTCTTAAGGCATAGATGGATGCATGCATATTGCATACACCAAATTGGTTGGTTGCTATTCACTCACTATAAGAACTACAAAAGGTTCTACTAGGACTGAAGTCATGTGAGAGGACGCGTCACGCAGGCCGCTAAATTACCAAATAATACTAACTAACTAACTACTACCACTATCTTAGTGACAGGAGACAGGACAGCCTGACAGGACAAAGGAAAGGACTGGAGTCTTTCCTATCTGGATTACCTACCTAACTTAAATTCTCTAACCTCGCTTACATAACCAGCCCAAGTGAGCGCAAAGCTGCAAATAAGAACGATTAGTTAGTAGCGCCGAGCACCTGTCTGGAAGAAACAATCAAATAATATAAGATTTTTTAAACATAAGTTACCTGCATGTAAGCAGCAGCAGCATGTTAGCTATTTGCGAAAAAAATAATATTCGCAATAACACAGAACAGAAGAACACAATAGTAATATAAATAATTACTCACCAAGCCCCAGGACCTCAACACCTAGCAGGTCCAGCAGGTCCTGCAGGTCCTGCTCCCGGTCCAGGATATCGGACCACCGGTGCGTCAATTGGTTATGGGTGCACTGGACCCCAGAGCAGCAAAACACTGCCCGGCGCACCCTCGCCCACCTCCGGTGACGCTCCTGGAGCCCGTACCCGGACCCAGGCTTGCCGCCTGCTGCCAGGGTTAAGGGGAGGTGGCGCTGGATAAAAAACCCAGTGCGGCCACCTCCGCCTCTGTGAATAAGGTCCGTGGCTGCACCCCTTGTGGGCGCCGCCTTCCACAAGGAAGGCGGTCGCGGCTTGCACTGCTCTTCCCCTGGCCCTTGCTCTTTGCCATGGTTCTGGGTAGGCGCGGGCGGAAAAGAAAAGGTAGGAAGTAAGAAAGTAAGGAAAAATGAAATTAAAAAAGCACGTAATAGAAAAAGAGTGAAAAACGCACTAAAACACACAGTAGGAAAAAACGCAAAATATACAATCATGGATAGAGAGGGATAGATAATACATAAAAAAAGATCAAAAAAAGTTTCTAGAAACAAAGGATTGAAAAGATATAGGGAGGATAGAAAAACAGGCCCAGAACCATTGGAAAAAGTGAAAAACAAGATGGCCGCACACATTGGCGACTGCGTGGTGAAGTTTGCGCGATATTTCCCCTCGAGAACGCAAAAAGCGTCCCCGAACACGCATACGCGTTCCCGAACAGGAAGAACGCATTGCGAACGGGCGCCAAAAAGCAAGTCCGCGTGATCGCGGAATTTTTTTTGCGACTTCGTGGAATTCCGCGTAGCGCGACTACGCGAACTCCACCCAGGGTTAATCGAGATGGGCAACGAGATAACCTGTGTATGAACCATAACGCAGAATGAGTTTCAGCTACAGTGAAGGGAAGTTTTTCAAGTTTCTCTATATGTAGCATGGTGTAGCTAGCATCTTTCATAGCCATTGATTGTTGTTTACATGTTAAATTAAATGGCAATTACAATGTGCTACAGTTAAGGTAATGCCAGGGAACGTGTCCATTCTTAAGTGCCTGCAGTGTCCAACCAAATTGCATAACTGATGTAAGTTGCTTCTGACCATGATACAAGGTAGACACTTCAGTTTGAACAATATCAATTACAGATGACATAATATTATCTAAAGTATAAATACGAGATGACAATGTATCAATACTGTTGTCGACAAACAGCAAGTAATTTATCTAAATTATCTTGGTCAATTTGGAGTAAAAGTACTGCAGCTTCCAGTTGCGACAATTTCCAAAATTCATTATATACAGCATAAACAAATTGTGGGACCCAAAAGAAAATCAGATAAGTTTATATCTTCAGATAGGAGAGAAAGATGTTGTTTCATAGCAGACAATGTGGAGTGTTCTAGCCATTGTTGACATAATTTACCTACGGAGTAAATAGTAACAGTGTTGCAATGCGGTGTTTGTGGATAACGTGGATCAGGTCTATTTAATTTGAACCCAGAAATAGTGTTCACAAAATGAGAATGACAAACATTTGTGTTCAAAAGCCATAATGACCAACCAGTTGGACATGTCATAGAAGAACTGAATGTACTGTTGTGTATTATACTATTTAGATGATCTTCAGTATAATTTGTATGAGATTGCCAATTATCAAAAAGGGCCAAGGATGGGATAATAGGATTATTCAGTTCTTTAATCTTATCCAACCACAGACATGTAGTCTGTTGGACTGTGTCATTAAGAAAGATAATATGCGTCGGTATCAGACATGCACGGAATAAAGATTCTGTACCTTGGACTTGCCAGGATTTAGTGCCCCAGACTGATTTCAAGTCAATATTGTCCTTCCAGTAATCATGTCATTTCAGGGCTAAGTTGTCAATAAAAAGGGATGCATAGATTAACTTGGTCTGAGTAAGCATATATTTTTTCGAAAGAGTGGGAACCAATTTAAAATAGTCTGAATCTGGGTCCGAAAGATCATAAACGGTGAAATAGGTGTACTTCAACTTTTGTGTATTGGAACTACCCTGAGATGTAGTTGGGCAATGTTCCAATTGAGAATAATTAAATTGAGGATGCTGTCCATTAGCTCTATTCAGAAAATGGTGCCCATAATGTTGATAACAGAACAAATCGGCATAGTTAGCAGAATTTAAATATAAATCCTCAGTGTCAAAGACAGTATAACATTGCAATTCAGGAAACATAGAATTTACAGCATCGACATCCCAATAATCCGATTGCGACCCATGCACTATTACATCACCCATGGAAACACGGAATACATATGGCATCTGTAGGGTCTACGGAGGACCGATTGCATTGAATGGTACTTTATCCCATACAATTCCATCAGTGACTGGGACTGCTGAAATGTTAACCAGGGACTTTTCTCTTTTCATTTTAAGCAAGGAAGAATGTGGGGCCAACACCCAGTCGACATGTTCAGCAGCAGAACATTCAGGGAGGTAATGGCCATTAAACAAAAGGAAAACAGAAGTCACGAATCCAATCCACATGAATAAAAAGACCATAGAAAACACGATCCAGACATATATCCAAGGTGGAACCAGATAAGTGCATTTTAACTATGACATAAAAACACAAATCTGCACTGGTGGTGGGGACAAAACAGAAAACAAGGAAGAACTGTCTGAAGAAACATTATCTTGATCGATCTAGTAACCAGAAGAACTCAGCTCAAATAACAGAGGCTGGGATTCTGGATGTAGACCTGAGGCTTGCGTGTGAAGTGTGAAGAAGGTAAAACAGGTACCAGGTCAACTGAAGACTCAACATCCCCCTCCGGCAGCCGGGGAGAATCAGAAGGAATGGAGCTCGCAGGCTGTAAATAAATATCCCGTCTTGGTACACCCCGAAGCATACTATTGAGTATTGGCCAAATGGTGTAACAAAGTGATTGTCTTTGTATCCTGGTAGTGGAGGTAAAATCACACGTCTTTTACCTGGAAGACCAAGCACTGGAACAGGAGCATGGGAGGAGGGACCGAGTTCTTTCTTGATTGGCACCTTTTCATGAACCACATATCCAACTTTAGGAAGCCAGCCGGAAACACGAATCAGAGCCACAGTCGAAGGCAAATGGGTTTTAGCCAGAGCGTCACAACACTTTAGTAGAGCCTGTAAGACAGCACAGTGGTTATCTACGAAAGGTTGCGGCCCCTGCCACAATGTCTAAACAATCAAGGTCTAGAACAAACATCTTGATGCCAAAGAGCATTTCGGACGGGGTCCGCCCACCCAGAGATCTTCTTGGGAGGTTATTAGGAGCACGTTGCACCCCATAAAGATGAGTTAACCAGCCACGCCTGTACCTAATACTCTTGCTGTTAAAGATTGCTTTAAGTCACGGTTCATCCACGCCACAACAGAATTGCCCTAGGCCTATACTGAGACGAGAAATGCACCTGCACTCCCAGCGATGTCATCGAATCGCGGTATGCCTTAGAGGCGAAAGCCAGACCCTCTTCTGAGTGGAAAGTGCAACAAGCATAAGTCCCGACAAAGATATGCAAATTTTTTATAACAGTGCAAGCATCAGCAGAGCACTGTGGCCCGACCCAGAGGAACCTAGTGCAAGAATCCACTGCAACCAAAATATATTTGAAAACATTATCAGATATAGGAGGACCGCAATAATCAAGATAAATGCAGCCAAATGGCTGATTGAAATAAAAAGGTGTGTCTGAGGTGGTCTTGACATAGTAGAACTCTTAATTTGTTGGCAAACAACACAACAAATGACATATCAAAAAGTCTGCTGGAATAAACAACGCCACCAATAGGGTTGCTGTAAAATAGAAACAGTGGCAGACACTCCTGCATCTGCGGAAGCAATTCCTTCATGAGCGGCCACTATCAAAGATTGCCTGCGGTAAGTTTGGGAATCAGACGATCACCAACCTTAGGAATGGACACGAAAGGAACATTGTTAGTAGTTAACTGATAAGTATATCGAGAAGGAAACCCCTGAGGAAAGGGTGACCCATCCCGACTAGTTGCAGCAATGGCCGCCAAAATGTCATCATCAGATTTAGTCATAGAACATGTAACTGTGGCTACTTTAACTGTGGCTACTGCAGATTTGGCTGCTTCAACAGCCATTGAATTCCCAACAGCGTACGCTCCCGCATGTTGATGGCCAAATGTACGTACAACATGTGTAAGTGGCAGGCATTCATTAAGAGCGGCCCCTTGAACCAAAAGCGTTTGATGAGTTATCGTGCTACCTTTAGAATCCCGAAAATCATTGTGTTTCCAAAAAAAATGTAATTGAAAGACTGTACACAATAGAAAGAATCACACACAAAAAGGGTGGGTAAATCTGGATCAGCATATTCGAGAGCTAAAAGGAGAGCCCTCAATACTGCCAGCTGGGTACGAACCAAGGTAGAGTGGAAAACTCCACCCTTCATTGAACCTACGACAATACCGTAAGCTGCGGAGTAAGCTTGTTTAGAACCAATGGCCGGCTAAGCCGAACCATCAGTGTAAATTATACAGTTGTACTGATCAAGGGGAAGAACAGAAGAAGGAAGAGGGTGAACGTGTTTGTATCGAAGAAACTCTTGCATTTGCAAGGAAGGGTCAAAAATGAAGCTGACATCAACAGATGTCAAAGACATAGCCCATTGAATCCAGCGAGGATGCAGAGCTATAGAATTTGGAACACTACCTTTCGTGACCGCCTCTAAGGCCGGCACAGCTGAAACAACGAAAATGCGTTTACCTTGAGCAAGAGGGCATTCTTAAAGAATGGCCATCTGCACAGCAGGCGGAATTGTTTCTGTAGAAGAGAAACGCAGTTCTGCAGGAGTATACATATGTGATTTATAAGCAATTGGGACAGTGTCACCCTCAATAAATGTCATATAAGTGAAGCAGATCACACGAGGCAAACTCCGGATGACCAAATTGGTAGTATTCAACCTAGTCTGTAAGTATTGCATAGCAAGCAAATCAGATTGTAATGCACGCAACACCGCGGTGTGTTTCGGAAGCCAGGAGGAAGCAGACAAGAATGGGTTTATCAAAGCATAAAGTGGTTTGGTATGCTGAGCTTAGTCAGGAATGTAGGTCCTGTAAGTCCTGAACATTTCTTTAAAAAGTGGGGTGCCAAACCCCTACCCTCATTCGTCAATTCATAACCAAGAAAAAGAATGGCCAGAAACGCAATATATGACTTCGCAAAATTGAACTTATAGCCAAGAGCACTGATCAGCGTGATGATGCAATCCGCTCTTGAGAGATGGGGATTTAATTCATCATCTGTCAGGTATATGTCATGATCATAAGAGAAAGCATCAGGATCAATATAATGCAAAAGGGACACAATACGTGCTGCAAAGACCCAGGGCTATTTTTATACCCCATGGGTAGTCTCTGGGAACCGAGGGCACTGAACGCATACAAGCCACGGCTCTCAGAAGCCAGGTTGTGACTGAAAATTCCATTAGAAATATCAAGTGTAGTTTTTAACCGTTTACCCATGATATTATAAAATAAAACTGTACTATGGGTGTTTTGCACTGCAAAAGTACGAGTATGGTTATTCAAATGTCTATAATCCAAAACTATGCAATAGGAACCATCAGGTTTTAAAACAGGAAAAAGGGGATTATTCATGGCAGAGACACAGGGTTCAATTACACCCTGGTATTCTAATTGAGTATGAATCTCTTTTACGGATGCTTTAGCACCACGTTTGATTGGATATTGAGGCTGTGGCAGAGGAGTAGAATGTATGCGAACAACATATAAAGGAGAATCCTTCTCCCAACCAGCCTGTTTGCGGTATAAGGCAGGGGCCAAAGCAAGAGCCCATTCAGAAGCATATGCATGCTTAGTCACATCAGGTACGTATTGCGAAAAGAAGGCATGATGACATCCTCATCTCATGGACACGCTAGAACAAACGGGGGAGGCCAGTCGACCTTCGCCCGCAAAATATCATAAGAAGAAGTCAAGCTGTCCCAAAAAATAGCATTAATGGTGTGTTTGATGTCACCTTCAATTTGAATGTCTACATGGTAAAGTCTATCAGGCGGAGCCACGCGGGTGTCCGCGGTTTCAACAGTTATAAAGGTGTCAGTTGCTTTTGCCTCCAGAAACTGGTGGAGTGTCTGGCGCACCATGGTTATTTCTGCTGTGCTTTCGAGGAGAGTCACCACTCAACTCCTGTCCAGGAGGAGTGTTCTCACCATCTTGGGCATATTTGGCTGTTAAAGCTGCAACTTTCTTCTTCTGGAATGA
Organism: Calotriton arnoldi; assembly: GCA_963921515.1. Lineage (NCBI taxonomy): Eukaryota > Metazoa > Chordata > Amphibia > Caudata > Salamandridae > Calotriton > Calotriton arnoldi. The sequence continues at coordinate 44,839 of CAWUFW010001251.1, forward strand.
GGCTCTCTATGGAGGTGGATCCTCTCTCTTAACTTTCACGTCAAAAGAGTACTGCAGGTTCCACTTAAGTTGCACGGAATAGCCTTGTCTGCGATCTTGCTGTCCTCCTCGGTCGTACTGTTGATCAGATGATGCCTGAAAGGAACAAAGAGAATGTGGATCAGGAACCTGAAACCTCTTAGTAGTTTTAATTTTAGAGCAATCACTTAAATCATATCTGCGTTCAGAAGCGTCAAGTGGCGGTGACCCACCAGAAGACCTAGGCTTCTGCTGCTGCTCAGATTTGTCCTATGTCTTTTTAGGAAAGACAGGACAACCCTCCTTTTCAGGAGGGGGATTACCATGAGATTGGGTAGATGGTCTGACCCCCAAGTTATTGCGACCTAAGGATGTATAAACCAGCAATAATAATTGCCAACTGACGTTCCCAGGCAATGTCCGTTATAGCTGTAAGGCGTTGACACACCATCAAGGACACTGCTTCACCTTTAACATTAGAAAGAATCATTTTGGAGACTACGGGAAAAATACCCATTAGTTTCATCCCCAAATCTAGGGCAGGTCCTGCCCCATGATCGTTCTGTACTGTTTTCAGAACATTCAGAAGAACGCTCATTGAGGGGGTGCCATAACAAAGTATATACACTAAGGCAAACACCGTCCCCCAGGTGTTGCAGTCGGCCAAGGGGAGAATCAGACCACTAGGCAAGCACATAGTGAGGATCCTATATTTCTCCACAGGACCCGTAACAGGAAAAACAATATCAAGCTGATCAACAATCCAAAAGGGAAAGTCCTCATGATTCTGAGGACGTTTGCCCATGACAGAACTAATCATAACTGGGCTAATAACAAGACCCCCACTGTGTGCAGCTTTCTACAGGTGGCACAGCCCCAGGCAGACCTGCGAGAAAGGCATGGGCAACAAATTGGATCAGGCTTCTATAGAGGAGAAACCACCTGCACATACAGCAAATGTACTACTGCCAAATTGGCATTGAGATAACTAGGGTACGGAGTAAAACCGGCTAACACAGGCCAGGTAGCCCATCAATACCTAAGGGGCTAATTCACACAGTAGCAATAGGATGTGGTAGGGTGCCATTAAACCAAATCTGGTGCTCCCCGGCCGTGAGAGGAACTTCAACAACCGCATAAGGGTGATAAGCTGCCAGAACGCGGCAGCTGTGTAAGCGTGAAAACATTATCATTCGCTTCTACAGCTGGAAACGTAACCCAGGAGTAAAACACTTTGAAACGGGTCACAGGATCCACCTCGATTACAAAAACAACCACAGAGCCTGCATTGGGGACTCTATGTTGCAACAAATGTTGAGTAACCGCCGCACAGCAATCATCTGGAATCGCAACTGGTTGAGCCATTAAGCCGAACAAATAGATTCAAATAGTAGCACTAAAACGGGTCAAAAACATTTTAAAATTCAAGCTTGAAAAACCTACAGCAATAGGCAATCCCTACAAACTGAGGAGGCAAAGCCCTCTCACCACGGACGTCTCCAGGGAACAGTGTGAGGGTATTGTGGACAAGCACAAGCGCTACTCAGGGGTCCTAAGAATAAGTACCAGACCAAATGTTGGCAGCGCCATGTTTCAGAGATTCGGCGGAGTCACAGAACTAATCTTGGGATCATAGAACATTAGAAGGCAGAGGCTGAGTCATCCTACCACCTGAGCACCCATGAGCACAGGACCGACTAGCTATAGTGTCTCACTTGCCCTCCTACTCACTCAGAGTGGAACAAGTGCTTAGACACCCCAGAACACAACTTAGACCCTCTCAGGAATCGCAGTTGCAGGACACATCCTTTTGCTCTCACACTCGTACTAGTCCACAATAAGATCTGAAAGAGACACAAGAAAAGTTTAAAATGTTTATTTTAACTATCGTGCTCTAGTATGCAGTACACGTGCCACAGCAAGTAAGAAAATACCTAACACAAATACTGTCAGCATAGTAAGTAGTCCATAAATCATAAAAGGAGCTGTCATTATATAAGACAGTTTAGCCTAACTCCATTCCCTTCTACAGAAGCAAAGTGATTATTAATCAGAAGATCTCTGGGTGATGGCAGCAGACCCTGTACCTTAGCATACACAGATGAAAGTTCTACATCTCAGGTGCTGTCACGATCTCTTCCCTGGAAAATCCCTCTCCAAATGTGTTGTTACTTATCTTTGCATACCTATATGACAAAAGTATGTGTTGCCAAACAGCAGCTGCACCTGCGTGTTTTGTCTAGGAGCTAGGGCCTGACCAGAACAAAATAACAAGGGGAATTGTTATTTGACCTGGTCTACAGTATGCAGACTATATTCTAGTAAAGAACAGAACGTGAAAACAATGGCAGGTTCTGTGTGAAATTATAGTGTAGCACAAAGCAAAATATCTTCGGATTGTAACGTGTGCAAAGCAGAGGACAGTCTGCAACGTGCTCATGCTAACATAGGGAAAACAACAATGGGCCTGTACAGGACATTTGGCACCCTCTGCAAGACACAGTTCATCTGATATGTATTTTTTTCATATTACTGTGATACTCCTTTTTATCAAACTCCCATATTCATCTTCATTTGTAATATAATTTTTTTAAATGATTAAAAATGTATGTACATACCAGTGAATTAAGTTTGTAGATTATATTGTTGTTTTAGCTTGTTTTGCATAGTTTTGACACTGTTAGGATTTGTAAAAACTAAGCACAAGAATGGTGCACCACTCTCTTACAAAGCAACCATAAAATGGCAACCTCTTCAACTTTACACTCAGTGATCATGAGAAAGGCAGCAAATGAAATCTTTTCTTTCATTTTCGACTACTCTATCTCCACTTGTGAATAGTTAGGGGTCTATTAGGATAGCGGGCGGAGGCACCACAGCGACGCTGGCGGTGCGGAAAAATGCATTTTTCCGCCCGCGAGCAGTGGACCTCACGCCCGCCATATTAGAATGGCCAAAGATAGCCCAATTCCCGTCCGCCGCTGTGCGACGCAAACCGCCATCAAAGTGCGCCTGCAACTGCGGCGGTGGGAGCCAATGGAGACACACCGCCGTGAGGAATGACGTCCGCTCCGGTCCACAAATTAGGATGCTCCAAACAACCAGTCGCACCTCAGCGGAGAAACCGCCCAATCCTAGACGGCGGAACCTCGACAGCGGAGCGCGAAACCAGAGTCCCGGTCCACACCGCCCGGACACGACCGCTATGGACCCAGCCCTACACGTCTTCCCGGTGCTGTACCTGATACATCACCAGCAAATCATGGACCGCCGCGGAAGCCGCCGTAGGTACGCAGTAACACAACCCCACACACAACCACAAAACACAACCCATGGACTGGCACAGGGTCCCTAACCACATCAGATACCCTGGTGGGGACAGGAACACATCCCCAAGTGCACACACACATGACCCACCTGCCACCAATACACCCCTCCGCATCCAGGTCAGACATTGACCGCGATCGTGCAGCAATGTCACGGCCACATCACCGCAGCGGTGAAGACAAGGGAATACATGCGCACAATGCAGAAGGCTGGGCCAGCGCCAGGCATGGGCAGGGCACAAAGACCACAGGGCCACAACTCCACCCTCCACAGACTAGCCCCCACTGAAGGGACATGCCATGTGCCCCCCTGTGCACCCCCATGCACAACAACAAGCCAGGTGACACCACACCCTGCACCACACACAAAACAAATAGGGACACAGCCACAGCAGGAGTGGCTGCACAGGAACACACAGCACAGAAGCACAGGGCCAGGGCTACACACACACCACAACAACACCACACCCATGGCAAGTAAACTCAGTACAAGCACCAAATGGACACACACACATACAAGGAACAAACATCTCACTGGACACACAGCCTGCCAAGTCACGCACACATATCCCACACTGACACACAGACACATACACAGACCACATGCCACCAGCAATGGAGCACACAAAACAGACAAGCCAAAGTGAGGTGCACACAAATGGAAGGCCAAGGAGACAACTACCAAGCATGTGTACAGCACATGCAAGACAAGGAACATAGAACAACCCACTCAGCCCATCAAATCACACATGGCTGGCATTGTCATTGAAGTCAAACCACAGACAGCACAGTGCAACAACTCAGGGAGACAGCAAGGCAACACATGTATAGGCACAAGGATGAAAGGAAGGCCCTGAAGTCAAACTATGAACAGCCACACATATGTATACAAATACTTCACAGGAGTACTCCAGCAGCACAACACACAGGGCCCATTGACACACTCCATGACTGTCAAACACTAGTAGGAATCCACACACATACTCCCCTCACATCTGCAGCACACAACACCAGTGTCAAACAAACAGAAGGGTGGCAATAATGTCCAGGCAATACACAGACAAACAATCACACTCCCTGGGGGTAGCCACAAACATCACATACACACATGGATGCCAGAACCAATGTCTGCACAAAAAACAACAGACAAACACATAACCCAACAGAACCACACACAGAACCACAACAAGAACAGACATGCCCGGTGCAGCAAAAATGTGGAAAGGCAATGGGAGCACAGACACAACAGGAGTGCACAACCCCATCAGTCAGGAACAATGCACAGACAACATACCACAACACAGACAAGAAGTGTACCATCACAGATAAACACAGCCACAGCAAACAAACAACAGATGCACAGCCCAAAAAAAACACATGACAAACATAGCAGGACATCAGTGGATGCACACCAGCCAATGACAAGGCAACATACCCCCACAGCACTGCATGCACAACAAGCAGTGTCTGCACAACAAGCATATCAGCCCCACACAGAAATGAGTGACACAACATGAACCCACACAACACCAATCAGCACAGCACAAAGACAACATCACACACAGGAAGTGAAGCAGTACCACAGCAAACACACATACATGCAACACAACACCAACAGATGCACAAGTCTGGCACAGAAAGGTGGAAACAACTTGACCAGGGGACTGGGCAGCACACACAGTTGAAGTGCATATGAGCAAACATGACTGACAAACAGCCTAAGAACATCACACACAACCTATTGGTGAAATGTCCTGAGTGGCACATTGCCACTGTCCAAAGAACTGCACCACAAAGCACAGTGTCACACATCAAGTGATGGGGAGGCACACACACATGTAAAACAAGGGGACAGCTGACATCCAAGTGAAGTGCCATGGCAGGAGTGTACCATACACAAATAGAGGGAGTGCAGACTCACAATGGGTAGGCATCCCAAGCACAGATAGGGGATGGCAAGACACCACACACAACATCACATACTGGAGGCAAACAGGCACCATGTGACTGCAATGCATGAGAAAACACAACCACAATGGCAGTGTGGATCAGCAGGTCTGCACTGTCTCCACAAACAGTAACAAGACAGATGGATGATCAACAAAACACAACACTGACTTGACAGACACACACACTGCATACTCACAAGTGACAGAAATAACAAGTAGGAGTCAGCCACAACTGCATGGACACACCAACACACTGCACACTGCACAACATACAACTCACACATGTGCATACAACCACATCCACAGGGACAAACAATCCAAACAACAGGCACACACATCCTGGGTGAAACTTTGTGTAGTTGACAATGCAGGGGCACACACACATCAACACTCCAGACAAAGTCAAGACCTTCACACTGCACACTTCTTGACCACCCAAGAGCACACATTGAAAGAAACCCATGGGACTAGGATGACTGCCCATCACAAGATGACCACACACATACACTACTGGGCACACATAAATAAGAACACACATACATGATGAGCCTGGCCAGCATGCCTGCAATCCTCTGGACAGAATCCCATTCTGAGCTGGCAGTGCACCACAACTTGACATGTGTACAACACAGCCAACATGAACGAACAATGACAATGACAACTGCATTACACCTTAAATCTACAACATTGCCCACACAAGTATCAGGGTCAGGAAGAACTGAAGTCAGTCACCCCTGCCAAAAATAGAGTAAGTGAGTTAAGACATTGGCAAGGTTGAAGTGGCACACACAGCATGTGGCACAGTAAACCATATACACACAGCAAAATAACTTTATTCAGTAAGGACACTGACAAAACAGACAACAGGAGCAACTGTCTTTATTCACAAATTGCACAGATAGGCAACAAGAGTAGATAATAGCAAGGCACAAAATGCAGGGCATGTCCATGAAAAGCTGCACAGGCAGGGGCAAAACAGCAAGGCCAGTGGCCAGTCCAAGGTGCAGAGCATGTCCATGAGAAGCTGCACAGGCAGGGGGCACACAGCAGTGAACGACAAGGCCAGTGGGCAGGACAAAGTGCAGAGTGAGTCCATGAGAAGCTGCACAGGCAGGGGGCACACAGCAGTGAACGACAAGGCCAGTGGGCAGGACAAAGTGCAGAGTGAGTCCATGAGAAGATGCACAGGGAATGTGTGCAACTGTACCCTAACCATGGTCAGCAACACAGTCTGGGGTGTCATGATGTGCAGCACAGGCCATGCTGTGTGAGAGACAGGCGTGTGAGGTCGACCAACACTCAGACTTGGCTGTCAGTCGTACTGGGAGCTGGCTGTGTGTCGGGCACAGTTGGAGCACTTGACTGGGGAGAGAGAGGCACAGCTGAGGTATACCTATCAGTGCCTTGGGAAAATGGAGGGCTGCTTGGACCAGGTGGTGTAGTGGCACGTGGAGGTGGAGTCATGCAGACGTGAGACACAGTGTGGATGGGAGATTGTGGAGGGGTGCCTTTCCACTTCTTGGGGAGTCGCAATGGCTTCCCTGTCTTGGGAACAATGGGAAGTGGCGTGGACACATCAGGCTCCCTCAACACCAAGGCTGCAGCAGGTGCAGACGCTGGCCCTCCCTCTGGTGATGTGCTTGAACCTGCGCAACGCTTTGCATGGCTCTGGCTTTGCCCCTCCATCCCCTGCCTACCAGGTGGTCCCCCACAGTGCCCTCCATTCCCTGCTTCACTGGGCTTGCAATGGGAGTCGAGGTAGTGGGTGAATCGGACTTGCAGCCCTTCTTATGCCTACCCTTGGCACTCACCACCTTCTCAGTGGGCATGGAAATTGTATGTTTGGTTTTGGGAGACGCTTTCGGGACAGGAGAGTCCTTGGCTGGGGATGGCCCTGAGGCACGTGACCCTGACGCCTGCTTCTTGGCTCTTTGTCCCCTGGTGTTGCCTGACGGGCTCTTGTCTGTGTGCACTGGGGTGGCTTTGGTCATCTGTGGGGATGGTGTCTGCGGCCTGGACCGCTTGGGCTTCTGTTGCTGCTGTGTGCTACGTGTGCCGTATCGTGACTTAGAGGTCTGTGGAGCGTGGTCACTGTCGTCCGACGTGGCCACTGGCATGGGTGTGGACAAAGGGACTTTCGCTGGACTCCCAGATTGTGCCAGTTGAAGGGCTGATGTCACTGCAGTGGACAATGACTGGACAGTCCGGTGCAGCCCACCCACGTCTGAATGTATGCCCTCAATGAATGCAACCACCTGAGCCAATTTACTGTCGTGGTCCATGAATGCATTGAGGAGAGCTGTCTGGCCTACACACAGCTGGCGCAAAAGGTCCACAGACTCAGCACTGATGGCAGCAGGGGGACCGGGGCAGGGGCTGCGGTGCCGGGGGTGAAGGACACCCTTCCCCTCTTAGCGGTGCGAACACGGGCAGCACCAGAGGAAGTGGCTGGGAGGGTGGGCACTGCACGCTGTGTGGTGGAAGATGATGCAGAGTCCCCGTTCCCTGTGCCCGCCAACATGTCTGCGTCACCGCTGGCATCAGATGACGTAGTACTTTGCGTCTCGGGCTGTGATTCCTCCAGCAGACTCCTGTCCCCCTCCGAGGCGCTGGTCACATCTGTCTCACAGGGCTCCTCTGCAGCTGTTGTGCTAGTTTCCCCACCACTGGTGTCCGTCCCCTGTTCCTCCGTGACCACGGGAGATGCTGCATGAGAGAGAGAGATGTAGGGTCAGTGCAGTGGCAGCAACAGAACAAACATATGCAATACAAACAACCATTAAGATGTCTAGATCTACATGTTGCACGCCACCCTGTGCAATTACATCGTTCAAACCCACCTCTGTCATCACAACAGTGCGTGTGCACAATCAAACCAGGACAAAGTGAGCAATGTGATGACCACACAGCACAACATCCTGCATGTGGCTCCGTTACAACAGCAACACAGATAGCTCATACCTGTCTCACACCACCCACAATGCCATTGAAATGCCCCATACCCGTTTCCCAGTGTTAAGTACAGGTAGGACACATACATGACAGCTGCACCCAGCACAGGTACAAGCTTACACTCACGGGCTACTGCATCACACTACCAACATCACATCGCCCAGCGCTGGCACATGCTGTGCACACATGCAGCCACACACAGCCATAGTCACCCTTCCCAGTACACTCACCCCTAATTGCCTGCTGATGCTCCTTCAATCGTGCATCCAGCTCAGGGTGAGTCACGGCCAAGATGCGGCACATTAGTGGTGTCATGCTGCACCGTGCCATCCGGCCAGTGCGAGGGATCCGCCCCAGTGTCATCTCCGCAATGTTCTTTGCCAGCCGTGAGATGTCGTCCCACCTCTTGTGGCAGTGGGTGCGCCGTCGGTTTGATACTCCCAGAGCATGCACCTTGTTCGCAATGCCCCTCCACACGGCCTTACGCTGGTGTACCTTGAGCTGCAGGCATGGGAGACAAGAGGAGGCAAACATCAGTGACACAGTGTCATGTGACAAAATCACTCAGGACAGTAGCATGATACAGATTCATCACAAATCCACATATCTCACATGCAGAGACAGGAATGCTTTTCACATGGTACATATGCATGTGAGAATCACACGTAAATGCATGCATGTGTGAGGGGGGACACAATACCTGCACATCTCATGTACAAGCAGGATGCAAGCACAGAAGACCATGTGTACTCTGCCCACATCTACTAACCATTTTTAGGTAGAGCAAGACATACGTCACAAAACAACATGTGTATGTGGCGAGACCCACTGTGTCCGACAAATCAACGAACATGCACTGTGAGTAGCCCACTGTGTCATGTATGTCACATTGAGGGACATGATCTCACAAACCCACGCCCTTCTCACAGTGCCAGTCGTGTGCAATCTACAGGGTTGACATGGCACATTGATGGGGAGTCAAATTTGAAAATGAACATGTTACACTCTGGACAGTCAGTGATGTGTTCTTGTGGGATTGGGCGGTGACTGTGCAGGCCAGGTGGGCTCACACTGAGATGGACAACAGGGAACCGCAAAGACATGCACACTAGCAATCACTGCCCTGAATCCTCCATTACCAACTTGCTGCTTCACTGTATGGCTGACAAGACATGTCCCTCCAATCTTGATGTGCAGGCAGGGAGACTTGTGGAGTAGGGTACACACCCCTTCACCCAATGGAATGCAAGTTAGGCAATGCATGACACAAACCCACACTCACATGCACATACTGCATCAGACCGACTACATTTGTGCCCCCCCTGCACTCTCACACCCACTGTGGAAGACTTACCATGACATTTGGGGCCCCGTATAGCCTTGGGTACTGTGTGAGCACCTCGTCCACCAGGACCTCAAGCTCCTCGCCTGTGAAGGGACTGGCACGGATCTTCTCTGTCCTTGACATCACTGTTGGTTAGAGACAGCAGCGGCAGCAGCAGGTGAGGGTCTCAGGTAGCAGTCCCTGGAGGCATCAGCAGGTGAGGGTCTCAGGTAGCAGTCCCTGGAGGCAGCAGAAGGTGAGGGTCTCAGGCAGCAGTCCCTGGAGGCAGCAGCAGGTGAGGGTCTCAGGCAGCAGTCCCTGGAGGCAGCAGCAGGTGAGGGTCTCAGGCAGCAGTCCCTGGAGGCAGCAGCAGGTGAGGGTCTCAGGCAGCAGTCCCTGGAGGCAGCAGCAGTTGAAGGTCTCAGGCAGCAGTCCCTGGAGGCATCAGCAGGTGAGGGTCTCAGGCAGCAGTCCCTGGAGGCAGCAGCAGGTGAGAGTCTCAGGCAGCAGGCTCTGTGAGCAGTGGAAATGTGGGGTACTCTCCCACACATATATAGCCCCCTGGTGTCGTTCCAGTAGTCCTGGGCTGCTGCAATTGGTGTACCAGGTCAGCCTTTTACAAATGCATCCAATGACTGGCACCGCGGTGGTGTAGCACGCCTACTGCTATTTTCAAAATTGCATCAAGCTTCCGCGATCGCGGAGCCCATTGGTTGTAATGGCATGGACCATGGCGGTGACACACCGCTGGGGCCAGGCGGGCGCTACCGCGGTGGTGCATCTTTTGATTGCATCCAATGACCGGCACCGCGGTGGTGTAGCACGCCTACCGCTATTTTCAAAATTGCATCAAGCTTCCGCGATCGCGGAGCCCATTGGCTGTAATGGCATGGACCATGGCGGTGACACACCGCTGGGGGCAGGCGGTAGTTTCCGCGATTTGGGTGCCATAGAGACACATGAGGCACCGCGATTTGGGTGGCGGAGCATGCCAACCACCATTTGGCCATGTCTCTGGGGCTATCAGTACCGCACCTATGCATTGGGGAGTGTTGCACACACACCGCTGGGGCCAGGCAGTAGTTTCCGCGATTTGGGTGCCATAGAGACACATGAGGCAACGCGATTTGGGTGGCGGAGCATGCCAACCGCCATTTGGCCATGTCTCTGGGGCTATCAGTACCGCACCTGTGCATTAGGGAGAGTTGCACACACACCGCTGGGGGCAGGCGGTAGTTTCCGTGATTTGGGTGCCATAGAGACACATGAGGCACCGCGATTTGGGTGGCGAAGCATGCCAAACGCCATTTGGGCATCACGTGTCTCTCACTACCGGACCTACAGTACACTACACTACACTACACTACAGGACAGTGTTGGTATGGACAATACAATGTGTACACATGTGAATGTGTTGATGTGCATTGTCAATCACAGCAATGTTTGTCTCAATTGATGATGTTTGTTTTAGCATGTCCTCTCATGTTAGATAATGCACACACTCGTCATTGATGCTCAGACTGTGGTCATTGTGTTGTTGAGGTGTGCCAGGTTCAATTGACGCCTGAATGTGTGTCATGTACAGCAGCTAGGTAGGATACCATGGGGTTGCCTTGTCACACATGTGCAGGATGACAGACTCCCAGGCGTGCCCATGGGGAATGGGGCCATATCCCAATGAGCATTCACTTTGACCGAGGTGTTGTTTGGGGGACTTGCTGTGTGTAATTAGACAAGTGTGTGATTTGTGTAGTTGAAGGGGTCCCTACATGTCAGCTGGTCTGTGACTCAATTCATATGACATTCTTTGTTGGCGTTGTGTCAGCCATGATGTGAGATGCTGTGCACATCCCATGATGTATTGCATTACAATGTGTCCACTCTCATCTCAACTAGGAGGAGACCAAATCTGCATCGTCACTTGACAGTGCTGGCAGACATGGAGGATGAGGCGATCATCCGGAAATGCCGTCTGGATAGAGCCACCCTAAAGACCCTTTGTGATTTGTTGGAGCCCCACCTGCAGCCTCGCCGAACATATCCAACAGCTTTCACCCCAATGTATAAGGTGATGACGGCACTGCATTTTTTTGCCACTGGATCATTCCAGAACACGGTGGCCGAGGCAGGTGGGATGTCACAACCTATGTTCAGCATGGTGCTGCGTGATGTTCTGTCCGCCATGATGATCTACAAGGACACATTTCCCCAGGGGGATCGAATTGGCAGCTGTAAAGGGAGATTTCTATCCCCTCGGACACATCCCCCATGTTGTTGGTGCCATTGATTGCACCCATGTTGGGCTAGTGCCACCACAGGCCCGTGAGCACGTCTACAGGAATCATAAACATTACCACTCCATAAATATGCAAGTGGTATGCCTGGCAGATATGATCATCTCACACATGTGTGCAAAATATCCAGGCTCGGCCCATGACTCATACATCCTGCGTAGCAGCATTGTACCCCAGCTGATGGCCAATCTGCTTCCTGAGCGTGCATGGATTGTGGGTGAGTATGCCTAGTCATTTGGTGTGCTGTGTGTGTGACCTGCTGTCCTCTACATCTGCGACATTGCAATGCTTCTTTGTGTTTGTCACACATAGGTGACTCTGCATATCCCAACCGTCCTTGGTTGCTGAGCCCACTGCGGAACCCCAGGACACCGGCTGATGTCCGCTATAATGATGCCCATGGGAGGACACGTCGTGTGGTGGAGCGTACCTTTGGACTGCTGAAGTCACGTTTCCACTGCCTGGACAAGACCGGAGGGGCACTGATGTACTCGCCCAGGAAGGTGTGTCAGATTGTAGTGGCATGCTGCATGCTCCACAACCTAGCCATTCGCAAGGAGATTCCCCTGCTCCTAGATGATGATGAGCAGCCAAGGCCCCCGCCTGCAAACCAACCGTGTCCAGTGATGATGACAGTGGAGAGGAGGAAGGTGTTGACCTGCGTCAACAGCTCATCACCCGCTACTTCACTTGAAGGTGGGTGATAATGTACAACGTACCCATTGTCTGATGATGTTGCTGTTGTTGTGAAGGTGTAAGTGAGATTTGTGACAGCAGCCAGTTGTAGACTCAGTGTTTGCTGTCAATGTTCATGGGACAGTTCATTTATGAACATCTACAGGATGTGTATGTTGGCACTTGTTGCCCATTGTTATGTGTGCATGTGGGTTGTTCTTGTTGTGAAGTGTTGTGTGATGTCTGTGATGCCACACCCAGACTAGTGAATGTTGTTCTGTTGTGTTTTCCTAGGTGCCTTCGACCTCTCCTTGCCTACATACACTCCGTCCCCAGGTACATTGTATTCATGGTGAAAATTGTACATCCTGGAATAAAGACGGAGCAGGTACAACAACATGTGTGTAAGGATTTGTTTATTTACAAAGGTGACATGTGAGGGGGGGTACATTTACAGTGAGGTGATTAGTGGAGCAGTGAGTTGACAGTTATGGTAAATGAGATAATCGAGTGGTCACCACATAGGTGTGGTGACCCAATCCAACAGACAGATGCCATTCACAAGGCAGTGTGGGGAAGGACAGTCCAAAAAGTCAATGCAGTGGTGAAGAGGGTTGCCATCATGGCTGGCTGCGTGACTGGCGTTTGGCAGGTGCTTTGCCAACAGATACTCCCAGGGTTTTCTTCGGACGGCCCCTTCTCCGCTTGGCAGGGGGGGCCTCTGCTATAGGGCCAGTGGTGTCTGAGGACTCACCCCTCTCTGTGGCCGCAGGGAAGGATGGTGAACTGTCATCCTGCGGACCACCAGTGGGAGGGGGAGGTGTTGTTTGTGACACAGGCCTGTCCCTCAGTACCACCACTAGCTGGCCCAAGAGGTCCACAATTTGTCCCATGCGGGTGTCCATGGACCTCATCAGCAGGAGGAGCTCACGTGAATCTTGTTCGGACCGGGCCGTTTGTCCCTGGGCCCGTTCATATGCCCCAAGGACTCTGTGGATGTGGTCCAGGGATTCGGTCCCAGGCTATGATCGTGTGTGGGTGACCCTGCCCCTCCCACTTGCACTGCTGCCATGGACCTGTTGCCTCTCCACTGTCGGACCACACATCCTCTCCCTGCCCTCCTCAGTTGGTGGGGTGGGGTGGTCATCCTGTGGGACAGGGAGGGTGTTGCAGGCACCACTGGTGGTTGTGGTTGTGGTGGTGGTGGAGGACGCACCCGACATAACAGCAGGGGCCTGCAGATTGGTTGTTGTAGCTGCAGGTGTGGTGGGGGGACGATGGGGTCCTGGGACCTGTTGCACCCTGGAACACCAGATGGGCCGGCCTCGGTCTCCTCGTCCAAATATTCCTGGGAGTCAACATCCGAGAGTCGATGTTCCGGGGGGGTGGGGGGGAGGGGGAAGGCTGGCCCTGCAGGTTGCTGGTGTCGTCCTCTGCAATCAATTCTTGGTCACCTGTGGGTCAGATGGGAAATGGTCATTGGGGTGCACCCCGCAAGCTTTGTGTTAGCTGTGTGTCATTCACTGTTAGTACACTACACAGTTGACTGATCATCACATTGTTTCCTATGTGCACTACTGTGCCTCCTGACATGCTGCGGTGGTACACGCATTTCTTGTCCATGGTGTGAGGTGTCAATATATACCATGCGCCACGTGCATAATTTGTGAGTACAGGGACATGTTGACATCTAGGGCCTTGCGCAAAATATGATTTTTGTGCGGACTGTTTGTAGATTTTTATGACCTGTCAGCCGTCATATCTGGGCATGTCCTGGCCATTGTCATCTCCTGCATACCTTTGTCTTGTCATATGCATATCTGGATTGGTACCACATACCATGGTTTCTTACTTTTCATATGGTCCTTGTTACTCTGGCCCCATGGCACTGAACCTGTCATTCATTGCTGTGCATGATTGTTCCCAGTCTTTCCTCTACATGTGCATTGGTGTGTCACACTTTGGTTGCTGTGACAGTTTCCTTTGCTTAGCTGTGTGCACACTGTGCGTGGCAATATGATCGGTGTGCATATTTGTGCATTGAGAGGACTGGTGTTGTCATATGGCACCATTCTTTTTGTGTCGAATGGCTAGGTGCACGTACTGCCTACTTACCTGTTGTGTGTTAGCATTTGTCTTTGTTTTGTGACACGTCTGTGTGTGCGTGGTGGAGGCTTGCATCCTGCTCAGTGGTGGCACAAGACAGAATAATATGTCTGGCTAGCTGTTTGTCTATTTGAAGTGATCCATTATATGCCACATGCATCTGGGTGGGGTGGGGAGATCCATCTTGTTGGACTGGGGGACAGGGGTGCATGGTGGGAGTAGTAGTACAGGCCTCCCTCCCACAAACAGCCCTCCATGGCAAGATGGCTACCTACCTGTAAGTTTGTTTGTTGGGGATGTAATGGCTGACACATGCTTCTGGTTGGGGTGGGGGAGTGCTCCATCCTGCTGAGGTGTGGGACAGGGGGCATGGTGGGAGTAGTAGTACAGGCCTCCCTCCCACAAACAGCCCTCCATGGCAAGATGGCTACCTACCTGTAAGTTTGTTTGTTGGGGATGTAATGGCTGACACATGCTTCTGGTTGGGGTGGGGGAGTGCTCCATCCTGCTGAGGTGTGGGACAGGGGGCATGTTGGGAGTAGTAGTACAGGCCTCCCTCCCACAAACAGCCCTCCATGGCAAGATGGCTACCTACCTGTAAGTTTGTTTGTTGGGGATGTAATGGCTGACACATGCTTCTGGTTGGGGTGGGGGAGTGCTCCAACCTGCTGAGGTGTGGGACAGGGGACATGGTGGGAGTAGTAGTACAGGCCTCCCTCCCACAAACAGCCCTCCATGGCAAGATGGCTACCTACCTGTAAGTTTGTTTGTTGGGGATGTAATGGCTGACACATGCTTCTGGTTGGGGTTGGGGAGTGCTCCATCCTGCTGAGGTGTGGGACAGTAGACATGGTGGGAGTAGTAGTACAGGCCTCCCTCCCATAAACAGCCCTCCATGGCAAGATGGCTACCTACCTGTAAGTTTGTTTGTTGGGGATGTAATGGCTGACACATGCTTCTGGGTGGGGTGGGGGAGTGCTCCATCCTGCTGAGGTGTGGGACAGGGGGCATGGTGGGAGTAGTAGTACACGCCTCCCTCCCACAAACAGCCCTCCATGGCAAGATGGCTACCTACCTGTAAGTTTGTTTGTTGGGGATGTAATGGCTGACACATGCTTCTGGGTGGGGTGGGGAGTGCTCCATCCTGCTGAGGTGTGGGACAGGGGGCATGGTGGGAGTAGTAGTACAGGCCTCCCTCCCACAAACAGCCCTCCATGGCAAGATGGCTACCTACCTGTACGTTTGTTTGTTGGGGATGTAATGGCTGACACATGCATCTGGGTGGGGTGGGGGAGTGCTCCATCCTGCTGAGGTGTGGGACAGGGGGCATGGTGGGAGTAGTAGTACAGGCCTCCCTCCCACAAACAGCCCTCCATGGCAAGATGGCTACCTACCTGTAAGTTTGTTTGTTGGGGATGTAATGGCTGACGCATGCTTCTGGTTGGGGTGGGGGTGTGCTCCATCCTGGTGAGGTGTGGGACAGGGGGCATGGTGGGAGTAGTAGTACAGTCCTCCCTCCCACAAACAGCCCTCCATGGCAAGATGGCTACCTACCTGTAAGTTTGTTTGTTGGGGATGTAATGGCTGACACATGCTTCTGGGTGGTGTGGGTGAGTGCTCCATCCTGCTGAGGTGTGGGACAGGGGGCATGGTGGGAGTAGTAGTACAGGCCTCCCTCCCACAAACAGCCCTCCATGGCAAGATGGCTACCTACCTGTAAGTTTGTTTGTTGGGGATGTACTGGCTGACACATGCTTCTGGTTGGGTTGGGGGAGTGCTCCATCCTGCTGAGGTGTGGAACAGGGGGCATGTTGGGAGTAGTAGCACAGGCCTCCCTCCCACAAACAGCCCTCCATGGCAAGATGGCTACCTACCTGTAAGTTTGTTTGTTGGGGATGTAATGGCTGACACATGCTTCTGGGTGGGGTGGGGGAGTGCTCCATCCTGCTGAGGTATGGTTCAGGGGGCATGGTGGGAGTAGTAGTACAGGCCTCCCTCCCACAAACAGCCCTCCATGGCAAGATGGCTACCTACCTGTAAGTTTGTTTGTTGGGGATGTAATGGCTGACACATGCTTCTGGGTGGGGTGGGGGAGTGCTCCATCCTGCTGAGGTGTGGGACAGGGGGCATGGTGGGAGTAGTAGTACAGGCCTCCCTCCCACAAACAGCCCTCCGTGGCAAGATGGCTACCTACCTGTAAGTTTGTTTGTTGGGGATGTAATGGCTGACACATGCTTCTGGTTGGGGTGGGGGAGTGCTCCAACCTGCTGAGGTGTGGGACAGGGGGCATGGTGGGAGTAGTAGTACAGGCCTCCCTCCCACAAACAGCCCTTCATTACAAGATGGCTACCTACCTGTAAGTTTGTTTGTTGGGGATGTAATGGCTGACACATGCTTCTGGGTGGGGTGGGGGAGTGCTCCATCCTGCTGAGGTGTGGGACAGGGGGCATGGTGGGAGTTGCAGTGCTGGCTGCCTGTGCACCTGCACCCATGGTAATGTTGCTAGCTACATTGGTGGTGATTGGGAGGGGGTGGATGTTGGATCTGTGAGACATGTTTTTGTGAGTGTGTGGTGCAGATGAATGGAATTGGTCCTAGGAGGTGTAGCTTTGTAGTTGTGCAAGGCAGTACATAGCAGTGTGGTGGTAGTCATTTGTTTGTACTTACCAGCCTCCACTCCCCCGGGTACTCCTGTGAGACTCTTTGGATGCAGTATGGCAAGCACCTTCTCCTCCCATGGGGTGAATGGTTTTGTTGGTATGGGAGTGCCACCGCCAGTCCTGTCAGCCAGCTCACGGTTCTTGGTCCTCCTCTCTTTCACAACCCTCTTCAAGTCATGCCACCGCTTCATGATTTCCTTTCTGGACCTTGGGATGGTCCCTACTGCATTGACCTTCTGGACTATCCTTGCCCACATTTGAGTCCTTGTGGCTAATGGTGTCTGTTGGACCAGGCTACCAAACAGTTGTGGTTCCACTCTGACTATCTCATCTACCATAACCTTCAACTCACTCTCTGTGAATTTGGGCATTTTATGTGTTGACATGGTGTGTGATGTGCAGAGGGGTTATAGGTGCAGGGTTGTAAGTGGTGGTGGTGGTGATGTGTATGGTGTGTGATGCGCAAAGGGGATAGGGGTGCAGGTGTGGAAGTGGTGGTGGTGCTGTGTGTGGTGTGAGTGGTGATGGTGTGTAGCTTTGCCTATCCTTTGTTCTCAGGTGTTGGGCCCTTTAGCTGTGGGGTAGTGCAGAGTATTGTGGTCAAGGAAGGGGCTGGTTTTATGCTCTGCTATGTGGGTGTGTCCACATGTGGGAGTGCTCTCAGGTGTGTTGTGTGGGTTGTCCTTGTATTTTTTTTTTTTTTGCAATGTTGTGTCATTGGGGTGTGTTTTCTGTTTTTGGGTGGCATGGCTACTTTGATGTGGGCACTTTGTGGCCTTATTGTGGGTTTTTTAATTCGTCCGCCAAATTTGTCACGGAGCGTCCGCGGCGGTGGCTTTGCTGCAGCTCTTCCGCATGCTCTCCCATTCATCACTGTTAGCGACCGCGATGGTCGGAAACAGCGGAACGTGCCGCGGGACCATTGGGGATATCCGAATTTCCCGTGCGGTGTCTCCGCTATCCTTGCGGTGGGTTGGTGTTTTTCCGCCCCGGATCCGTCTGCCGTGGACGTGTTTTGGCCATCTCCACACGCTACGGGCGGTTTTTCTTCCCCCCGTTCCGCCGCGGTCGGTGTTTTTTGGCGGTTGATCCTAATTTGGCCGCCGGTTTCTCCCCGGTGCCGGCGGGCGGTTGTTTTCCGCTTCCATGGCGGTCGGGGTGATTTTCCGACCGCCATCCTAATGAGCCCCTTAGTATCTGTTCACCCTTTCCCTCTCTTTCAAAAAGAGATTCTTTGATATGAGTGTTTGCAATGTTTTTCGCGATCATCGCGGAGTAATCATGAAAAAATAAACGAGAGTCCAAACCTATATTTAGCTTCAGTTTTTTAAAATTTAAATACTGCACAACAGTTTATTACATAGTCCTGAGTTGGAAATGAAAGTTTATCGTTAATTAAATTGTGTCATAACTCCTGTGCTTTCAAAAAAGATTTCTGTCTCTTTAACACCCTTCCCCCCAATTAACCCTTAGCTCAGTGTATGTAGCAACCCAGTGGAACCAGTAGGTCACAAGCTTACAGCACATTCTAGAAGAACCATGCTACTTCCAAATGAGGTGCAGCAGCTGTGGTTTACACCACAGAATCAAAAGCATATCCATGTCTGTAATACATTTCTTTTTTTAAACACCAGCCAATAATGGGACTTCTTGCTAATGTATCTAAAACACTACCTACATTTCTTCACTTACATGCTGACAGCATCCATTGAAATATATATATTCAATAAAATAAAATAAAAAGCCTCCATTTTAACTTCTTTTCATTTGGAAAACTACCTCATTCAGCTCCAGCCTTCTCCTGACTGCTAATGCTCCTTCACTTCAAAATGCTTAGAGTGTGGATTGCTGGCCAGAGCTATGTCTATTGGGATAAAGACACTGCAAAAAAGGGAGGTATTGACAGGGACTTGGGTTTGCCAAAGGTGGAGATTACTTGGTTGGGCCATAGAGGGTTAAAGTTTCATCAGCTGCTGGCTTTGGTTAAAACCGTTATGGATTGCTGAGCTCCTCGCCTCATGATTGTGCACTGTGGTGGAAATGACCTAAGCACACTAACTGGGGTAGGGCTGGAAATCCTAATGAAGGATACCTTTGCAGAACTGATATCAGTTTTCCCTCACACTGTCTTGGTGTACTCTAATATATGCTAAAGGCAGAAATGGAAGTGGTCAAATCAATATTGTCCACAGATTGACAAAGCCAGGAAACATGTTAATAAAACTATTTCTGCATTCTTCAAAGACCATAGCATGGGCTGGATCTATAACAACAATCTGCGTTTCAACAAGAATTAAATCTACAGAACTGATGGAGTGCACTTTACAGATGAAGGCAATAGGGTATTTCTGTGCAATCTGAAGCTCTGCATTAAGACTTATCTGTAGCTGGAACATACACAAAATGAACCCCAAAGGCTCTTGTCTGAGCCACTCTACTACCCCAAATATAATATTTTTTTCCCAACAGAAATCTAATTTTTTTTTAGTTTAAAATTATTCCAGAATATGTTGCAAATATGCAAAACAAAAGCAGCCATTCAACGGCCATCAGCATATGCAAAAATAATACCCTAAAACAATCCATTCTAAACATTGCACAACACATATTATTATATACATGGTTCTTTAAAAACATATTTAAACTCATGTTTTTGAACTAACTGTCTTTAAAAAACCATCCCTAAAACCTATTTTCTGTTTTTGCAGTTATTCAGGGCGTTGTGGCGCCTTTTTCATAAAGTGTACAATACATGCTTTCACACATATTACAGTATTTTACACACTAGGGGTTTATTACTGTATTGTCTAAAGTCATGTTTTTTTAGTGAGTTTCTATAAAAACCCTCTCTAAAACCT
>CAWUFW010001251.1:70000-117500 GCA_963921515.1 Calotriton arnoldi
AGAACCAAGCAGAAACAGGCCACATGGCGGAGATGAATGCTACTGCGTCCTCCTGACCACGAGGGTGGGTTCATCCGTATCTTCGTCCTCTGCTGTTGCATGTGCCTCACATGTGGGTGGTGGTGTACTGTCCCCAGCACTGTGTGGCACAGACACATCAGGGGCCGGAGATGTGGATGGGGTGGTAGCAGCAGCATGCATCAGCGCCAGGCCTTGTGGCAGCCATGCCATGAGGAAGGTCTTCAGGGCATTGAGGGATCCAGCTACCTCTCACTGGTGTGCAGCCATGGCAGCCGCACTTTCCGCCTGTGTCCGCTCCATGTTCTCCATGATCATCCGCATGTGTCCCAACTCCCGGGCGAGATCGCTGGAGGAACTCTGGCTAGACAGTCGTTCTTGTCGCAGAGTCAGGACTCTGCGATGTCAGCCATGGTCCATTGGAGAGCATGGAGCAGACTGTGGGCATCTGTTAGGGACTGTGAGTGGTCCCTGATGGCACTCAGACACCCACGTATGGCGTCTAGTTTGACTGCCATGCGGTCGAACCCCACCTGCACCTGCTCAGCCAGCTTCTCCTGGCACCCCAACACATGGCGTTGTAAGGCCATGTGTTCATCGTGGGGGTCCTGGGAGGCAGCCGTGGTGGTGGGTGCTGCCTGCTGTGTGCACTGTGCAGGGGGGCTCCTCGTGGCAGCTGGGTTGCCCTGATCCTGGAAGTGGGCTGCGTAGGCTCTCCACGAGCTGCTCGAGGGCATCTGAGTCGAAGGTGTGGTGGTCCTCTTCGTCATCAGAGAAGAGAGGTTTGGACTGCTCTGCAGGAGGTGTTGGATTTCCCCCTGCAATGTGAAGGGGAGATGCAGTTTGACATCGTGTACACATGTATGTTGGCGCATTGTACATGTCTGCATTCAGACTGCATGACAGTGTACATTGTGACTGTTTGGGGGGAGCTGCCTATTTGATGCGGGACAGTGGACATTCTGACTACATCACGGATGTGAGTTTGTACTTGTACATTGTCTACTCACATTTCCCTGCAGTGCCATATGTGATTGGCCAGTTTCTATGCACATGCGGCACCTGTTGTGTCCTCTGTTCTGTTGTGGACGTGTTGCGGTTTGTACCACCTTGTTGTCAATATTGATGTGCTCTGCATGTTATGTGTGTGTGCCGCATTTTGGGGGAGTCACCCCTGCAGCTCTGATTTAGCTGCCCTCCTCCCTTCCATGCGGTGTGCCTCTGGGTTCTGTGCTTCTGCAGTGCTGAGATGTTGCAGACCTGTGTGCATTGGTCTCTTGGTGGGAGTTGTGGGTCTGGGGCATGGTTTGTCTGCAGATGTGCTATGCTTAATTGTGCATGTGTGCCATTGTGCCCATCTCCCCCAGTCCCCACAGTCCCTGGTGGTTACTCACCCTGTTGCTGTTGTGTCTGGTCATGTTGAGCAGTGTCTCGTCCCCCGACTCCTGCCACCGTCTCCCCACTGATGACTGTGGACACCATTTCCTCCATCTCGTCCAGCTCCTCCTGTGGCGCAGGGCTCCTACCTCCAGTCTGCATTGCTGCCTTCTGGCTGTTTGCGAGTTTCAGCTTGGTTTTGCGCTTCACATCATTCCAGCGCCTCTTGACCTCGTCCATTGTCCTCTTCAGCA
The DNA here is from genome assembly GCA_963921515.1 of Calotriton arnoldi. Taxonomy (NCBI): domain Eukaryota; kingdom Metazoa; phylum Chordata; class Amphibia; order Caudata; family Salamandridae; genus Calotriton; species Calotriton arnoldi. The sequence goes on from CAWUFW010001251.1 coordinate 71,650, forward strand.
CTCCGACTGCATTCACCTTGTCCACGATGGTCTGCCATATTCCATTTTTAGTTGCCAGTGACACAGTGGAGGTGACGAACAGTGTTTGATGGTGTTCTATCACCTCCGTTATCAGGATCCTGTTTTCCTGCGGACTGAACTTCATCTTCCTCTTCTTCTTGCCCTTGCCCTTCCATGACCCCGAGGTCCCAAGCTGGTCCTCCGTGGGGCTTGTGGGGTTCTGGTTGTCCTCTGTACTTGCTCCGGCTGCCTCCATTGTGCTTCGCTGTTGTTTGGCTTTTGTCTGTATGTTTTTTTCTACTTTTATGGTGCATTTTCCCGCATGACGCGTGGGAATTGCAGGCCTGTGGCTGGTTTTCGTAGATTTTTGTATTGCGATTGGCATCATCGCTACTGTTTTCGCATTGGGGTTTCGCGTTTTTGCGGTGTCGCGTTGTTTCTAACGCGTTCATTTGACGCGTTGTCCTGTGACTATTGCATAGTACCACCGTGTTGTGAATACCACATTAACACGGGGTTGTTTTCCCGCGATGGACTGCGATGTGTAGGGTTGCGTTAAGCTACACATGCGGTAGTTATCACATGTTCTTGAGAATATGCCCCTCAGTGTTTTATATTTCCACCAATACTTGTGATGTCGCCGTGATGTTCGCGACGTCCACGTGATGTACACGGGGGGCCGCGCTTGCAGTCGCGTCGTCATCACGAATATGGCATGTGATTAAAAGAAAGCAATTTTGGACACATAACTTGTGTCACTAACACCCCCATTTCTCAGACATGGGATCAGAGTACCTCCACCCTGACACCTTATACTAGCTTTCACAGAAATTTTTAACCCCAGGAATTGTTCCCGATCAATAAAATGGCAGCCTTAGCTTTCTGTTCAGGTTGCATCCAGCCAATCACAGCATTCCTGTTGGTGCACGCATTCAAGATTGAGACTATCTGTGGCCAGCGATACCACTATAATTTTCATCTTAAATTTCTCAAGAACTACTCAAAGGATTTCCACTAAGGAACAAAAAGCACAATCTGCATGACAACATCTACCGTTCTGCCAAATTTGGTGTAATTCCGTCCAGTAGTTCGTGCTGTAGGTTCGACAACGCGTTCCCTTTTTTTTTTTTTAAATATCTTTGTTGATTTTTTTACATATCCGTCATCCCCCCACCCCTGACCCCACCCCCCACCCTTTTCAGACTTTACCCAAACCCGAACAGAAAAATAATTTACTTACAAAGTTCATCGACACTAAAAAAACAAAATGTAAGATTCAAAGGTGCAGAGCAATTCATCAAATATCCTTTGCAAACCAATCTTATATTACGTGTTTAACTCTGGGCTGACATTCCTCATCATCCAACGAGTCTTATCAGAAGCAACTATCCGTCCCCGGTGTGACTTTGTATCCATTGCAGTAATGGCTCCCATATAATCATGCCTTTTTTGCGTTTATTATGCCCTTTTCTTTTATAGATAGCCACCTCTAGGTTGCATGTTGCCAATAAGCGGGCTCTCCATTGCAGGAATGCTGGTGGGTTCGGGTCTAGCAATGCCGAGGCAATGCACAACCTTAACACAGCCATTGCCACGAAAATTAGCCCTTGCATCTGTTTTGGCCGCCTAACATTCGCTGTACCCAACAGTATTTCCTCCGTTGTGATAATCACTCCTATTTTAAATATTTCGGATAAAAAACCTGATATTTCGAGGATCAGATTTGTTAATACATCGCATGAGGCGAACATGTGTACAATATCAGCCTCGAATAGTGCACATCGTGGACATGTCGTTCCTTTTCCAGTCCCCCATTTTGCTATTTTATTCGGGGTATAATACAATGAGAAAAAGGTTTTGTAGAATTGGGCTTGTAGTTTAATTGACATTAAGCAAGTCTGTGATAGTTCAAAGGATCGGTGGGGAGTTTGGGGTAAAACTCCAAGTTTAGCCTGCCACTTAGCCATCTGTTTCTCCATATCATCTGGATATTGAGAATTCATAGACTCATAAATATCCCCGATAGCTAATGTAGATTTTTTAAGCAGACTCTCCATAATTTGAACTACCTGAAATTTTATCCTACCCCCCCTTTCTTTGTCAGAAAATCCCTAACCTGAAAAAATTTAAAAAGTCCCTATGGCTAAGTTTATAATCATTACTTAGTTCATCAAATGTTTTCAGCCCACTCGACGTATAAAAACAGCCAAGCTGTACAATCCCTGCATGTATCCACCTATTCATACAACTATCCCGGAAGATCTCTGGAAGGTCTTCATTCTTATATAATGGTGTATAATGGGAGTATCGCCCAAGGCCTAGCAATTTTCGTACATTGCTCCAGACCTTGTATATGCCGGATATGGTCTTAAATCTAACCTTCTTGAAATAGCTATCATTAACATGTCGCCAAAGGCAACCACTATAAGCCGTACCCAAAAGAAGTTCTTGTGGTATGGGGATATTGCCATTTACTCTACTATGCATCCCTGTAGAGATTAGTTCCGTGCAGTATCTCAATGTAGTAGCCCAATAATACAGTTTAAAATTGGGCATTGCCAGTCCCCCCCTCTCTTTAGATAGAGTAATATATCTGAGGGCTCTACGTGGCCTCTTATATCCCCATATAAACCTAGAAAACATAGATTCTACGACAACGCGTTCCTATGGGAATTAAAGTGGGAAACACACTTTTTTTAACCCCCTTTTTCTCGGCCCTCACTTAACGGATCACCCCGAAACTTCCCAAGCACAAAAGAACTGATTTTGATATTTTTCTTGTAACATTTTGTGAAGATTCATCAAACGCCGCCAAAGATATAGGCAAGTCAAAAAAAACACTTTTCCTATGGAAACTAGGTCCTAACTATAACTACCTACTGGCGAAAGTGGAGCTGTTGTCTGCTCTAGCTGTTGCTGCTTATCCTGCTGCCAGAGCAAGTGGTCACGTCACAGATCAGTGTGCCACTGATCATAAAATGGTGAATGCTCCATTTTGTATTATTTTTCAGGTATAACCATAATTCACAATAAAATGTGTGTTTTCTCTGTCTTCCAGGAGCTTCATCAACTTCAACGGGACAGAGGTGAAGCCTGCCCATTCATATCTTAGTTTAAGCAGAACACTGAGGAAGGGAAGCCTATGAGCTGTTGGCCCTATGCAGCTGTTTGGCCACCAGTTCAGTAGACAGGGGAGCTTGTCCCAGAACCAGTTTGGTGTAGCTAAGGGGGAGGGGGCTGCTCACTTTCCCAAACACACACCTGCCTCCTAGCTAGAATAGTTCATTCTGGGATAGTTTGCTGTAAGGTAAAAAAGATGTGCTGTAAAAGTGTTTCCCCAGGGAACTTTTCATCCATTGATAAGGGAGTGTCCAGGAGTCACACCACCCATTGGCCCCTGAACAGTAAAACTATGTACCTTTTCACCAGCTCCTTAGAACACTTCTTGGCCTATGGAAAAACAGAAGAAGGACTTCACCTGCTATTTGAAACATGTGAGGAGACCTGAAGGGCTGGAGCTTCTCCCACTTCCACCCAGAACAAAGAAGTAGACTCCAAGGGACAGTTGGATTTTCTTTTGTGTGGCTACGGGGACATCACAGAGATGCAAGATAACTTTTTGCTAGAATGACCAGTAACCAGTTGCAACTGGAAGAGGACTGCACCCTGCTGGAGGCCTCTCCTGCAGTGGTCCTGCCCACTGGGTCCCTGAGGTCTGGGAAACCTTAGTGGTTTCTAGAAGGACTTATTCTAAAATCTCTGAAAACTTCTAGACCGCTTCCAGACTGGGACCATCTACCCAAGAGTGCCAAAAGAATCCGGCCGACGAGAGGATTTCACTGGGCACGAAATTTCTGGCTCAGAGCTTTTCTGCCTGTCAGAATCCCATCCAGAGGGCTACTGGGAAAGCAGGAGTTACTGGCCCCAACTGTGGAGGTTGAAGCCTTTTACTCCTGATGTCCCAGGCTCCGGTCTGCTATTGGTTCTGATCAACTGCGACACGTACCCGTTCAGTACTTGACTCTCAGTGGTATTTGAGGTCGAGCAATTGAAGGCTTCTTGAGGGGAACGTAGGTGCAGGGTGAACACAGGCTCACAACTTTCAGCAAGTCCCAATATATACTTGCTTTTATGTAAAAGGTAGTGTTTATATTCAAACATAAAGTATAATACGACACACCACAAATGATATAAACAGTCTTTATAGGGCAGGCACACTAGCGTTACCAAAGTCAGATCTCGAGCCACACTTCCCTAAGGACCTTAGTTATTCCCCATTCATGTGAGGAGATAACCAAGCAAGGCTCCACTAGTGAGTTCAAGTCTTAGAAGTTCCACAATGTCTTTGAAGAAGTCAAAGTTTCCAAGTTCCCCCAGAGGTCTGGTGGCCTGGCATTCAGTTCCACCCGTTCATGCTGGGATGGTTGTGTGGAGGACCCGGTCGCACATCTGGGGTCCCGTGATGCAGAAGTCTGGAAGCTGCTGAGACAGCAGACATCCATTGCTCTTCTCTGGTCATGCAGCAAGTCACCATGATTGCGGTAGCAGAACTTGGGTGCTCCTGGATTCAGGTTGCTGTATCCTTGCTCTTCCTCTTGGGGTCACAACCCACTTCTTCTTCACGGCTGCACACTGTTCCAGAGCGACAGCCCTATCACTTCACTACGGTCCCCTCCCAGAAGACGGGGGGGTCACCAATAGCAGCATACTTGGCAACAGCCCCTTGAGGTTGCAGCCCCACACAGAGTGATGTTACTGTAGCCCCAATCTGGCATACAAGAGTCATGAGTGGCAAAAATAAGGTGATGGCCATCTTCAGGTCATGGTGCTGCATGGGGTGATGCCCTTCTCTCATCACAGTGCAGACAAAGGAGATGACACGTATTCATCTTGCGGCCCTCGCCTTCATTCAGGGGTCACGAACAGAGCACACAGGCAGATAGCCTGACTGATACTGTGGACCAGATGGGCCAGGATCTCACACTTCGCTCACAGGATCCATTTGGCAGAATCCCAAATAGATCTCATTCCCTCTAGGAAATCTCCTTCTCCTCACAGGGCCCTCTAGTCTTGGGTCAGGCAAAAGCCATTGCTCCAAGCTCCCTGGCAAGTGTTCTTGATTTTCCTGGGTAATGACCCCTCAGCCAGCATGGATACTGGCAGACCCTCAGTTTCCAGTCCTGGTCACAATGGGTAGAAGTTGCTGTGTTTCTCCATGCTGATATACAGCCTCAATTTTGTAGCCTCAAGGTCCCCTTTTCATAATATATTTCCAAACACAAATGGGATTTAGTGCCTCGATCTTTGAAACTTGTGCTATGGGTATTGTTCCTTTTAAAGTGCCCTCTCTCCAGTCCAGTTGTGTCCTTTGTCCAGGAAGCAGTCTGTCACAGTAGGAGCGACTTTAGGTTAGATCACCCCACAACACACTCATGAGAGGATCTTGAGATTTACAGCTGGATGGCAGCCTCACTGATATATGCTCAACAAAAGGTTGCTGAAGGCTTCCAGCCCTACTCTTTAACATTCTCTAATCCACCCCTTCTCCTTCCTGAGATGTGGCCTGGCTCCTTTGACCACTAAACACCTCTAGAATCAAAGAGCCCCTTTAGAGTGCCCGAAGACCCTGTCTCTCCATTCCTTCATTTTGTTTGCCCCACCCAACTCTCAGGAATGGAGCAATCCACAAATCCCTGTGGGGAGCACCTCTACCTTACGATGTCTTCTCCAGAATGCCCTAAGGTTCCCAATATGGATCCCACAAGTCTCCATACTCTGTACCGCTCACAGACACACATGCATCCTTAAGAGCTGCATGCAGACATGTGTGTAGCTGTCAATGTAACCCACAACTCACAGGCACATATACATTCCAGCATGCTGTGTACAAGTGCTCAGGCGTCCATATGCTGTACACAAATGTGCTGCCAGCACTACATCTACTCTGATGTAGGCTTAGGGTTAGCTAAGCAGACAGCAACGTAATTGTACTCGAGTCGGCCAGTAGTTCCCACTTTCATGACATGGGTAAAAAGGACTGGCCATATTACTGATTACTTATTACAAAACGGTATGCTGCCACCACTTTGCCTGTGTTATTTAGCTCTTGCTAAGGGCAGTAGCGTTGTGCACCCCTCCTAGTCTCACCAGACCACAAGCCATGAGACAGGCCTAGCTCATAGCACACGTGCATGGTCCATGTTCGGACATGACCACAAATTGTTTACAAATATCCAGATATCACGGCTGCTGTGGCACTCAGGGCAGGGGTTCAAGTCTATTACAATGCCAGGGACTTTTTCATCTCTACGCTACCAAAACAAATGATTCAGGTGGGATCTCAATGAACGCCTTTCTGATTTCAAAGGGGCTTCGTCAGATACAGCCTGCTGCCCCACTGGATGCTTATTCTGTCACAAAGGTGACCGATATCCTGTCTGCCATATTGCAAGTGCCATGGGATATAATTTGCTTGTAATACAATGAATAGGATACTTGGCATGTTTGTGACAGAGTATTGCATCCACCAAACTCTAAATACGGCCCTGAGCCATAAGGTAAAATATTTGACTGGGGCGAACCTGCTTGGTGTATCTGACCCGTGCTTCATTGTGGTCAGCCTGTGCCTAAGTCCCGGTTGACAGCAAACAGTGATTACAAATTGGAGCTTTGCATTTTCTTTTTTTTTTTTATAATTCTTTTTATTGATGACAACTTTAGCACTTTACAAACATATAGAAAGTCAGTAATCTGCGTTTTGCTATTACATGAGACATGTATTATTATCCTCAAGTCTAACATTTTATATCTGCTTACACAATACAAGCCAGGTTTACTCATTTTGTGAAGTAATATGACGCTGTTCCCCACTCGGAGGCTCACAGATACCCCCTCTATAATCGTTCCATTTTCCCCATATTTGTGACCATTTTCTGGGACAGCCCCTTGATTCGTAAATTGTCCATTCCAATAGCATGCACCAATCCATGTCCCTCTTCCATGCAGTGGTTGTTGGTGCCTGACGAGCTCCCCTCAGTCTCGCGATGTTACGCTTATTGATACTCATTCCCAGCGTCACCCATGTTCTCTCTTTGCTACTTAAATCTGTGGGCCCCCAGATATTCAACAGGCATAGCCCCGACCCGGGTTCTATTTTCGACCCCATTACTTCCTCAATACACTGTGTTAATGCTAACCAGTATCTTCTAATGTGTGCACATTCCCAGATGATTTGGATGTATGTACCCTCTTGTCCACGCTGTCTACTGCACCCGGAGTCATCTCTGTACCCCATTTTCACTAGTGCTGGGCTAGATAGGTATGTTCTGTGCAGTACTTTTAGTTGCACCAATCTGAGCCTGGAGGAAATCGCGATTTCTCTGGGGGATGCCAAGGCTTCCTGCCACTCCTCGTCATCCAGATCCATGACATCTTGTTCCCGGTGTGTGTGGAGTTGTAGGAGGGGGTCGGGCATATTATTAATTAGTTTCTGTTATGTCAGAGAGATAGCTCTGTTTGGCATATGTTCGTCCAGGATTCTGTCTTCGAGTGGGGAGAATTCAGGGAGCGACGTCCCTCTCGGGATAGTCATTCGCAGGGTGTGTCTTATCTGTAGGTATCTAAAATTTGCTTTTTCTGCCATTTTCAAATTCCATTTGCAACTGTGTGAAGGGGATCATGTCCCCCTTTTTCCACAAGTCCCCCACCCGGGAAACTCCTATCACATCCTAACGGTCAAAGCCCTTAGTGTTGCGTAGGGTGCCAAATCGTTCTGTGTCCCAGAGAGGAGTGGCCTGTGTGATTCTCCCTGCCCATCCCATGCTCTTGTTGACTGTATGCCATATTTGGGCCGCGCGTGTACTTGGGCCCGTTAATTGTAACTTATTAGGGTTAGAGTAGAATATTCTTGCAAAGTTTCCATTTGGAAGAAGCCACCTATCCATCTGGTATCCCGGGTCGTCTTGTGGCCGATATATACATTGGTTGATGGCTGCTAGTTGTGCCACCCAGTAGTATTTTTTGACATCTGGGAGTCCTATTCCTCTGTCGTACCACCCCCTTGTTGGTTTTTTGGTCGAAATGCGGCGTGGCTTCCCCTCCCATAGGAGCTCTCTCTGCTCAGTCTCTATGACTTTAAAGTATTCTGCTCGTACTGGGATTGGCGAGTTATGTAAGATATATAAAAAATGTGGTAAGGACATCATTTTAAATAATGCGGCACGGCCCAGCAGTGATAGTGGGAGCGTCTTCCAATGTTTCACATCACTCCGGAGCCGCTGCAAAGGGGGCAAAAGATTACGCTCATACCACAGTGCCAGGTCTTTGGTGACATAGATGCCCAGGTATTTAAATCCCTCAGTTGTTTCTGTAATCATATAGCCCTTGGGGAGAGGAGGCAACTTGCCTCTCAACATATAGATGACTGATTTGGACCAATTTATGCTGTATCCCGAGTATTTTCCAAAATTAGTGAAGATATGCAGCGCTCTATTTCTTGAGGTCCAGGACGATGCCAGGTGCAACAGAATATCATCGGCGTAAAGGGAGATACGATCTTCCCAGCTCTCTGCCCACTTGAGTCCCCTTATGATTGGATCTTTCCGTACCCACATTGCTAAGGGTTCCAACATCAGAGCGACGAGCAGCGGGGGCAGGGGACAGCCCTGCCTGGTTCCCCTCTCGAGGACTAACATCAGGGATTTACGGTTATTGACTACAACCTGAGCCAATGGATCTTTATACAGAAGTTGAATCCAGCTCAGGTAATTGGGTCCAGACCCATCTTCCTGAGGACTGTGAACATGTATGGCCATTCAATCGTATCGAATGCCATTGTGGCATCGAGGGACATCACCACTGCATCTTCCTGTATTGTGTCAAGCCAACCCATCACTCCGTGTAGGCGTCGCATGTTTAGGGAGGTGTTTCTCGCCGGCATAAAACCTGATTGATCAGGGTGTACAAGCTTCGAAATAACCTGAAGCAGACGGGTGGCCAGTAGTTTTGCCAAGATCTTAATTTCGGCATTGAGCAAGGATATTGGCCAGTATGAAGAGCAGTTATCTCTGGGTTTTCCGCTTTTATGAATAACTACCATTGCAGGCATTCTTTGGTCTGCGGGAAGAGATCCCTGTTTCTGGCTTTCTAAAAACATCTTGTTGAGATGCGGTGCTATCCTGCCTGGGGCTAGTTTGTACATCTCGATGGGTAGTCTGTTAGGACCCATCGCCTTCCCAGCTTGTAGATCTCTGATGACCTGTTCGACCTCTGAGCTGTCGAGTTTACTGTCCATCGTCAGGCGGTCTTCTGCTGATAGGGCGGGGAGGGGCATATCTGACAACAGGGACTCCGCCTCTTCTTCCGTGGAGAATGTTTGGGGTTTGTAAATTTGTTTAAAGTGTTTCCCAAACTCATCTGCAATTTCCTGGGGGTCTGTCAATTGTATGCCGGACTTGCCTTTTAGTTCTACTACTAGTCTGTTTGCCTGTTCTCTTCGATCAAGCCAAGCCAGCAGTTTTCCTGCTTTATCTCCAACCTCGTGGATCCTACTGAGTGTGGCTCTATGTTGCGCCTGCGCCGCGTCTGTAGCTAGGGCCATGTATTCTTTTGTTTTTATCTTTAACAAATGTTTGATATCGTCCGCGTCCTCTCCGTGCAACCTCCCCTCCAATTGCAGGATATCGGCTGTTAAATTGTCTAGGTTTGCGTTTTTTTCTTTCCGGATTCCAGCAATCTGGGAGACTGCATGACCCCTGCATGACTCCTGATCACTGTTTTGAAATCTTCCCAGAGTGTTTGGGCCGAATCCACAGAGCCCTCGTTCTCTTGGAAATAGAGCTCGATTTTTTGTATAATTTTTGTTTTGATTGATGGAATTTTGAGGTACCAAGGGTTTATTGTAGCTATTCTACCAGTTTGTGGCTCTCCCACCTCCACCAGGGCCCAGATTGGGGAGTGGTCCGAAATGCCTCTTGCAAGGTGACGCACCTCTTTGACCTGTCCCATCTGATTTGCAGGCACTACAATATAGTCGATTCTTGAGAGACTATTGTGGGCACGTCCACCACCCCCAGGGCTCCAATGAAGCCATGAATCTGTGTCTTCCAGGGCGGCGCCTCTCTTGGGGGCCATCTATCCAGGCGGCCTGATACTATTGAATTAAAATATCCTCAGATTAATAGCCGTCCCTCGGGAAAGGCAAGTAGAAGATCCCCCAAATCCCTGAAGGACAACGTGGGAGGCCCAGCGGGACATACACGGAAACCAATGATAACGTTTTACCTTCCCATCTCCCCATGGCTGCCGTGAACCTGCCCTGCCTGTCGGTCCATGTGCGCTCGATTGCCATCGGGAAGTTTTTCTTGATCATGATTCCCACTTCCCGCGATCCAGAGGTAAATGCCGAATGTGCTACTAGCCTGTATCCCCACCTAGTCAGCGCCCCACATGCATTACCAATCAAATGTGTCTCTTGCAGAAAAACCATGTCCGGTGAATGGCGTTTCAGGTATTGGAGCACTACCCCCCTTTTGAGCTTATCTCCCAGACCATTGACGTTCCTGGATAACAGTTTAATACCTTGTTTTGAAACCAGTACCATCCCTGCTATGGCTAGTTTCCTGGCGTAGTGCTAACAATCTTGCTAGGGTGACTCGCCCCCCCCTCTTTTGCCAACCATACTACTGGTCTGGATATTGCATGCTCTTTGTTGCGAAGTGCTAAAGAATTTCTTGACTCCTGCTTCTGCTGTGTATTAGTGTCATCTAAACTATGAACAAAACCTAACATATATCCACGACCCCCCTACCTGCTTCCCTGTAATCTGGGCTTAGAGCTGCCCCTGTCCCCAACTATGCCGAGCCACTGTCGCCCCATTCTAAAACTGTTCTAAAAGTGAAGGGGGGTGCTGCCTCTTTACCTTTACCCACCGCTGTTGCACCTTGAATATAAATATTACCATGCAGTTACAGTATTTTTAATTTAAAAGTCACTTAGGACTGTTGAAGCTTTGCATTTTCTTTGCTCTTTTTACCTTGACTCTTTAAAAATTCATATTGCCTGTTTCTATTATTAGACCTTTGTTGTTTTGGTGTCTTTTATTTATTACATCTTGCTCTATGTGTTATCAATTGGAGTGTGTTTTTTGTTGTGGTGTTTTTGACTTTGTAACTGTTTCGGTACTTCTAAATGTTTTACACATTATTGTTATGACAACCCTGTCTGCTCTGTGCCATACCTTCCAAGGATTGAGCTCATCTTTAAAATATCGAAACCTTGTGTTGGACCTAAAAACATGGTGATTTTATTTCTGGTTGTGGACTATCATCCACCCCAAATAATAATTCACTTTCTTAAAGTCACTTTAACCTTTGTGTTTTTTAGTAATGTCAGTTTCTTTTTTAACGTCTGCTAAGATTTATTACCTTACCTTACCTTATTATAATGTCACTTTAACCTTTCATTGAATTTCTGTGTTTTATTCATATTTTAAATTGAGAATACACCTGTTAAAATCTTATTACCATACTTAACTATAACATCTCTTTATACAATAGAGTTTTGATCATATTCTAAGTTGAGCATATGCCCAGCCCCTTGGGAGACCTGCACTGAACCCACTGTGGGCACCAATGCTTCCTTCTGTGCATAACATAACATGTGTTGTAAAGCGCACATTCACCCCCAGCAGGGCATCTTGGCGCTGAATAACAGATGTTTATTGTTACCCAACTCAATGGTACTCATTTTATTGACCTCAGATGAATGAAAGGCTGAGTGGACCCACCGGGATTTGAACCTGTGACCATGAGGTTGAACACAGGCCCCTGCAATGGATGCATTAGTCCACTGAGTCACCAGACCCTGGCATAGCTTTGAGCCATGCGCAGCAGAGGGGCTCACCCTGGGCCAAACCCCCACAGACAACAAATCCCCTCATAATCACAGCACAATGGTAGCTGGCTGCAAGGTCCCCTTTTAACTATTTAAAAAATGTATTATTGCTATCACGATGCTGGGATAGACCTGGACCTTCTTTAAATTTTAACCTAAGGGAGTGTCTCTTTGGGATCCTTCCACATTGACCTTGGGATCAGGATGTGCTCCCTCTGCCCCCTTATATGTCCTTTCTAAACATCTTTCAGGACTTGGAGAGCGAGCTCCTGAGTCCTATAATGGTGACTGCAACAGTTTTTCTTTTGTAGCGAACATCCAATCAGATCAGTTCAGTACTGCAGAACCTTATTGGGTCCCTCAGTATTAAAGTGGTTGATCAGAAGCAAATATTTTTTACATTTTTGGTACTGCTGGTCCAGATAAATGGCTGATTTACACCAAATCACAAAAAAGCATGCTTTCTGAGTAAAGTTCTACCTGCCTGCCAAATTTTCTGTTTTGGGGAACAAACTTAACTTTAAATCAAAATGGGAAATTACACCTCTTTTTCTTGGTCACTACTTGATGGATAAGTGCAACCTTTCCATGAAGGTGCCAAAGTGGATTAACTTTTTTTTGGGATGCAAATATTTGAGCAGATTCATCAAATAGAACCAAAGTTACTAAGAAAACTAAAAATGCCATTCATATGGGAAGTTGGACCATACTATAACTACACTGGTGCTACCAATGTCATCAATGATGTCACTCAGATGTCATCAGTGATATCAATTAACACATCCAGAAGGCATTGGGAGTTCTGCTTTAGTTGTGCTTCACTGAAAACCCACAGCTGAAAGTGATTGGCACGTGCCAATCCTGTTTTTAGTGCTGCCACGTTGAGATTGTTTTACATTAGATGGTTCCCAGAGTCAATGATGATGTACCAGAGGTAGATGACCCTTGCAATAGCAACAGTTAAGAAGGCAGTGCTCGGTAAATATTATGCTGCAAACAAGTATGGCTCACTGTACCTGCTGTGTTCCACTGAACAGCTCATGAAGAGTGAGACATGTGCCTAGGACTAAGAAATTAAAGATTGAAAGAAACTAATAATTATCAAGCTAAAAAAGTGAAAGATTGAAATAACTTCACAATTATCAAACTTATCTCTACTGGACTGCAACTTTGATTAAGATGGAACACTTTGACCAGAATGCACTGGGAGGTCTACTGAGTAGTGTTTCACTTGAAATCCACATTTGAAGGCTATTCGTGAGTGCCAGTCCATTTTTAAGAGCTGCTGCATGGAGATTGGTTTGTATTAGATGATTCTCAGATACAATGGCTGCACACCAGAAGTTGATGACTCTTGCACTAACATTCTGTTTTATGAATAATTAAGAAAGCACTAGTCTATAAATGTTATGCTGCAAACAAGTATGGCACTATGCAACTGCTGCGCTCCACTGAAGAGATCATGATTAGAGAAATACACGTGCCTAGAAATATTAGAGGAACCTAATAATTATCAAGGTTTACTTCAGTGGAAGAACTTCACTTTGCTAAAATGGACCACATTTAGCATAATACACTGGGAGGGCTACATAGATGTGTTTTAATTGAAGCCTACAGATGAAGGTTATTGATGAGAACCAGTCCTGTTTTGAGTATTGCCACATGGACACTGTTTTGCATTCACAATTATTTGTATATGTGGACTTCAATCTATTGGTTCTGCAAAAAACGAATTTAAAAGTGATTTACAAAGAATACATTAGGGCGTTTAATATCAAAGATACCAATTAACCAATGGTGATATATTTCTTGTAAGAGCAGTCATTTGAAAGCATTAGATACATTTAATTCATAAGTACCTTACAAGGCATATTTGGCAGAAGAGTGGGTAACCAGGAACAGAAATAAGAGAACTAGAAGCGCACTGGATCAATAGGTTAGATACTGTCAGGATTGGCATAAACATAGATAGATAATTTTACATATTTCTGTAGTAGATTAGAATTTATCTCTGTATGGCTCTGTATCATTCTGGTAACCATCACTAAGTGCAATTAAGGACAGCACTGCAAGCTCAGATGACGAGCCTTTAATGATTGGGCGAAGGGTTCAATTCCCATCAGTACAATATTCAATGCCACCATATTCTACCACATATTAATTAGGCAAGTTGCCCATGTTTATATTCAGATATAATTTGGAATCAATGTTATATCATGATGAAAAAAGTTCTAGCTAGCACAAATATATATTCAACTAAATGATATGGTACTGCTCACCTAAAGCTATTTAAGTAGTGATTACCACACTTACCATAATAATGCACTCTTGAATATGAATTCTTTTATTTAATGTAAACATTTTGGGGCCTATTAGGTTGGCGGGCGGACTTTCGTCCGCCCGCCACCCTAGCGGTGCTGGGACCGGCCGCCAGTGGTGCGGCGGTCCCGCACCGGTGATTAGGATGCCACCGCCACTGTGGCGGTGGCATCCTCCATTCCCAGCATTGTGGCGGGCGGTGCTCACAGCACCGCCCGCCACAATGCTGGGAATGCACTGTGTGCATTGTCATGCACAAGGTGACAGGCACCGCGCGGTGCCTGCCACCTTGTCCATGACAATGTGGGGGGTACCATAGGTACCCCCCATGTGCACCCCCCACCCTCCCAATACCCTGGGGGCCCGCAACGGGCCCCCAACAGCAAACTCTGCATGCCTTTCCGTGGCGGCATCGCCGCCACGGAAAGGCTGCTTCCCGCACCCATTCTAATATGGATGGCGGTGTCTAGCAGACACCGCCACCATATCCAGACCCTTTTCTGCCCGGTCGACTGGTCGACCGGCGGAAAACCGGCGGACGGTCTTTCCGTCCGCCGGGGTCCCCCCGCCATACTAATATGGCGGGGGAAATGGGTGGCGGGCGGAGGGAAATGTAGGGCGGATCGCCATCGCCATGTGGGCGGTGGCGATCCGCCCTACATCCTAATCACCCCCTAAGTGTCTTTGTCTGTTTTTAATATGAGGTACTAAGAATTCTTGCAAACATGTGCATCATCTGAATACTTTTTTTCTTCAATTGTGACTGTATAGATATGGCTTGTATGTAGAATGATCTATATGTGTAATGACAGTATCAACACTTCATTATGGAATAGGTTCTTCCAAAACATGAAGTCGCTGAGTTCAAATAGCCATAGACCCTGATTTAGAGTGCTCTTGCTAACAATCTTTTAAGTTTACCCTCTCCTCATGACCAAATACACAAATAGCAGTGGAGGGGAGGATAGGAGATAGGGGAGGCAGAGTTCAAATGGATTATAGGTTCCCTTGGGAAACGACAAATTACCGGGGATCAGTAGTTCTGGCATACATTCCCTGGTAATTTCTATTTTTTTCCTCGAGTTTTACCCAGCGATGTCAGCAACTTTCAGTGGCTGAAATCAATGGGCCATCTAAATGATGGTAAGCTAATATGGAGGCATAGATGTCAGAACTCATCTAGCAAGTCAAGTGGCATCGAGAGTGGTTCATTTTGCACCATTCCTCAGTGGCTGCAGGTCATACGTCTGTGATCAATATTGATTTTTCTGTTTGGGGTGTGGTGCTTCCCAGTTGCATGATACAGTGATACATAGTATTTGTTGTTCTGACTCATGATGTAAAGTTTGGGCTTGTCTATGTGCATATGTGTTAGGGGCTGTCCTTGGACTGCTGTGAACAGGATAGTGCATCATTCTTTTGATGGTCTTCACAAAAACACATTGTAAATGTTTATGTGCTATCTATACTGGTTTCATCTGTAGACATCAGAGAGAAAACAGAGGAGATTATGAATGATTCATGCCACAGGTCACATGCTGAGATATAGACAAATGGCATGATAGTAACAATTCAAGTCAACCAACCTAATCTGCATAAAATCAAAGCTGACCATCACAGATAAGCGTTAAAGTTGCAACTACCTCCTCTACAACTGAAACCCTCTCCCCTGACACCATCATTGGAATTGTGATCTTGTACTCTCTTCCTACATTTACCCACACCCCTTCCAGCTCAACCATAACTGAGCCACTATAACCACCATCCTCCATGACCCCGACATCCAATGGTGATCTGCAAGTGCCCCCTAAATACCAGATTACCCATCCAAATACCTACAATATCCAAGACTTCATCCTACACCATTCCTATCATATTAAAGGCATTAAAGAGATGAGTTTCAACAACTTGCCACTGCCCAATGTAAATAACCTCCTCCCTCTAAAACGACCATATCATCAGCAAGAATAGGGACTTTGGCAGAGGAGGTGCTGTTGCTCTAATCCATCAATTTTTTATTTCATCCAGGTTGTTAAATGGCCCATACATTGATTCCTTAAAATATATGTTATCAAATGTGGTCACCATCCTCCACTACATCCTTCATCTGTGCTACAATATGCTGTTCTGCCCAGAACACCCCACCATCTTCCATCAGATCACCTGGACCTCACCCAGCTTATCTACATGTCATCTCAAGCTAAATATTTTAACATCTAAGCTGATGTTTTTTCTGATGTCACCGGCCAAAACATGTTTATAGATGCGGACATCCTTGGCTTCTTCCAACTACTTAATAGGCCTACTCACTCTCATGGTTTCTGTCTTGATCAGCTGTTCTCCACTATTCCCAACCTGATCATCTGGGAAGGGCCCATCCAGATCTCCTGGCCTGCCCATCGCCTAACTAACTTTATTTTAAGAAAAGTGCTTTGCAGTAAGTAAATCACAGTACTGTCTCCAAAACCTCCTGAAGGAATATAAATACCTTTTGAACTGAGGAGTTTACCC
Source organism: Calotriton arnoldi (assembly GCA_963921515.1). Taxonomy (NCBI): domain Eukaryota; kingdom Metazoa; phylum Chordata; class Amphibia; order Caudata; family Salamandridae; genus Calotriton; species Calotriton arnoldi. The sequence continues at coordinate 88,372 of CAWUFW010001251.1, forward strand.
AAGCACTCCTAAATATCCCTGATCCCCTTTCAAAGAACACCGGAACCCATGGGTCTGCTGGTACGCAACATTGAATAATTCAACAAGTGGATTACCAACTGCAGTGGCCTCCAAGAAATGAAGCAGCATAGCAAAAATGAGGACACCAGCCAGCTGTTGCACTGAAGACGTCACAATGACCAAGCAGCACTTCAAAAAACTAGAACAAAAATGGAGAACCAGCAAACGGGAAGTGGAAAAAGATGCTTTCAAAGTTGCACAGAGAAGGTACCACCAGCTAAACCAAGAAACCAATAGGGAGGCCCCAGATGGACAAATAAATGCCAGTTCCAACTACACTTCACTATCTCCAAGTATTTCACCACGCCCACAGCTGTGACTAGCAACATCAGCCCATCACAAGAGCTGTGTAATGACCTCGTAAACATCTTTTGCAACAAGATCACAAACATATACAGCAACTTAGCCCCACAACCTTACCCCCCAGTAATGAACGAAGACAACACAATGACCACAGGGGACATCAGCAGCACAGAGCACACCATAGCAAGCATGAAGACCTATCACGCCTTCTACAAAGGCGCGATCCAAATCAGCAAAGCTCTCATCCACATCCTTAACACCTCCATTAGTACAGCCACTTTTCTGGAACCATGAAAACACGCACCCGTAGGCACCCACCTAAATAAACTCCTGGCCAACCTAACCAAACTCACCGACTACCAACCGATATCCCTCCTTCCCTACCCAGCCATAGTCTTGGAAAATATTACAACAACTACTCTCTGACCACCTCACCAATCACCAGCTTCTAGACATCTCACAATCAGGATTTAGACCCAAACAGAGCAGGAAAAACACCCTCATAGCAGTAGCAAAGGATGACATCCAAATGATCCTCGACAAAGGGGAAATAGCAGCCTTCATCACCCTTGATCAGCAGCCTTCTGTACCCCATCCCATTCAAATCCGAAGACTGCACGAAGGAGGCATCCAGGGACATGCCCTCAAATGGATCTGCTCTTTCCTCAGCGGAAGAACCCAAACCATCAACATGTCCCCCTACTCCTCTGAAGCCTGAGAACTCATCAACATGACTCTACCGGCTAAAGTCATATGGACTCACAACATAATAATCCTCACAAACACAGACAACAAGCAATTGATACTATCCCTCTTGGACAAAACGCCCAGCATCAGGAACAAGTTTAAGACGTGCATGATCAAAGTGGCACCTGATGAAATCCAACTGCCTTAAACTGAACTCGGACAAAACCGAAGTGGTTATCGTCTGGAAAGATGCCTCTGCATGGGACTCCACCTGGAGGACCCCAGACCTCAGACCCACGCCTTGCTTACAAGCAAGAAACATCAAAATCATCATAGACAACAATCTGGCCATGGTTTTCCAAAACAAAGCAGTGGCCTCCTCCAGATTCAACACCCTATGAATGCTGAGGAAAATCTTCAAATGGCTACCAGACAACTCCAGGAAAATAATCATGCTTGCCCTCATCAGCAGCAGACTAGACTATGACAGTGCAGCCAGACTAGTCCTCAACCTCCCTTGCCGAGTCCACATCACACCACACCTTAAGGAACTCCACTGACTCCAATACACAAAAGTGCCTATTTCTAACTCCTCACCCACACCTACAAAGCACCTGCAAAGCACTCAACAGCATAGGCCCTGCCTGCCTACCAGAATAGCCATTTTCATTTACACCAACCTTCCAGACACCTCCGCTCTGCCAGTCTCTCACTAGCACACACCCAACACATACACAAAAGTAGAACAGGGGGTCACTCCTTCTCATACCTGGGTTTTAAAGCCTGGAGCAACCCCCCACAACACATCAGAGCCTCCTCTATCTCTTGACTTTCACAAGAAGCGGAAGACCTGGCTCTTTGAGTAAGCCATCCAGAGCTGGCCTCAAACACCAGCTACAGAGTGCCAGGATACCTTAGCATAACATAACCTTCAGGTCCCACAAATCATCTTCTAGCCCAGAAAGAGATTATGACTAGGGTACTGTATATGCTCAGTCCCCTCTCAGCATGACAGCTGAACCCATGGAAGACTAAGAAGAGGTTCACTGCTGACTTGTACCACCTAAAATGCCTTGTCAGAGCACATGAAAGACTGAAATAAATCAAAACTACTTGCCGATCTGAATGCTTGAATAGTACATTCTAAAGGCTATAAATCAGTTTGCACTAGAGCAAAATAGGAGTACCTCCAAGTCAGAATCTCAGAGGCAGTCTGCTCTACTAAACATTTTTGTCTGTTTTTACAGGGAAATGGTGGCCCCAACCAAAAGTTAATTTGTCTTGAGCATTTGAAGAATCTCTGGCCTTCATTAATAAAACTAATACTCTTCAAGGGAGCATCTCCTTCTTCTTACAACATGATGAGCTCTTTCTCTCAGCACCTTTCCAACTATTCACCACTCTCAAAAATGTCACCCCTACCACAGAGGAGGAAGTTTGAAAAACACTTTAATCTTTCAAGAAACGCTCTCCATCCTGGGATATTTTCAATGCCACATCAATTGGCTTATGCTTCATATCATTGCCCCCCACTCATCACCAAGCTAATCAATACCACCATCTCCAACTGTCTCATCCCTCAACTGTTAAAGCACTCTATTGTTACGCCCAACCTGAAAAATACTTCTTTTCACCCTGGCAGTCTATCCAATAAACAGCACCAACATAGCCGTCAAAACTGTGGCTACACACCAACTCTCCTCTCATCTGGAAATCCAAGGCCTCCTCAGTAACTTTTAATAATGCTTCAGACATCAGCAAGGCACAGAATCTGTACTTCTAAACATCAGGGGAAAACCTCATTCACTAGACAAAGGCATACCATGTGCCTTAATCTTTCTGGAACTCTCTGTGGCATTTGATAATACTGACCACGAGGTACTCCTTGACAGTTGAAATTCTCAGCTGCCATCAAGGGAATTGTGGTTACTTGGTTTCCATCATTACTCCCAAGCAATACTCATCTGGTCAAATTGGGCCCTTTACTCTCCAGATCTGCCACAATCACTTTTGGGGTCCACAAGATTAAGATTTATCACCCATGCTGTTTACATGATCCCTCTCACTAGTACCCTGACTCTTTCGGCCTAGGAAATCATATGTACACTCAGCGGTGGCTCCTACGCAATGGCGGACTAGCATACCTCCACTGGCTCAGAGCCAGCGGCTGAAAAAAAGAATGATATTTTACTATTGTTTTATTTTTCAGCTACTGGCTCTGAGCTAGCTTGTGCAGGTGGCGCTGGGCAATGGAAAGGAGGAGGAGGAGTGGTAAATGTGCTAAAATGATAGAGCAAATGGCCAATAGAATGAGGGGAGAGAGAAATACTCCCTGGGGCAGAGTCAAAGCCACCCTATGTATCATTTCAAGAATTGGCCTCTCCAGTGAGCAATCTATATCCAAACAAGTATCTATGCATATGTTATAATGAAACTTATGGGAAGAGCCCCAGTTTTATTGTCAAGTTTAACCCCTTACAATAATCTGTATTTTTGCAACCAGTGTGGTAATTTGCGATTTGACCCTAATAGGTCGGTTCCCAAAATTACTGATTCCTAGTGGGTTGCAATTCGATCTACCTCATGAATAGTATTCAGGTAGGTCACAAATTGCGACTCGCTGGTAATCGCAGCCAACACAGTGATGGTGAGGTGATTGCATTTTTTTAAAAATACAACCCATTTTATTTCCGTTTGCGAATGGCTTACTACCTCCTTTGAGGAGATCATAAAAGATTAATGCTTTACAACTGGTATATGGTCGTGAAGCATTAATATATATCAATGTGAATCCGTATTTGGAAGAGAACCCCTAAACACGACCTGGCTCTTCGACTGATCTATAGCGCCTTCGACAGGCCACCAGCGCCCCTCTCCAGCGCCTTGAGACCCTTACTGGTGAGTAGTCGTGCTCTACAAGACACCGATTAATTGATTGAAACACTCCCCTTCCAAGTACCAATTTGGACTTTTGTTGCAAACCAAAATTGCGATTCAGTAACATTTCACAAAATCCGAAATTGTGGTTTCTACATAAAGAAAAGCCTTTTTGCAAACATAAATGGCTGAATTCTGTGAATCGAACCATCTTCAATGAAAAAAAGATAAGTACGTCTCAACGAAGATGCTTTGACTACGCAGCATAAAGTAAAAAGACACCCTGCACGTTTACATTCAACATGCTCATGAACGCCTGCAATAAAGTCATATTTTATCGTGCTTTAAAACTCCAGTCATTCTGGGGATTTGGGCTTTTGACCTATGAAGGTGAGTGGCACTTGATCGACACGAACTATTTGGTTATCTACATGTGTTGGCTTCAGCAGGCATCGTCTTTAACGAGACCACAGGCGAAATGCAAATGCAGTTTGTCTCCTGCTGTTATTTCATTGCCATATACTTCACTCGGAGAAACGAGATAGCCAATGTATATTTCTGCGCATTTTACAAGATGCGAACAGTAATTGATTGCCGTTATCAACAGTGGAACAAAACGCCTTGGAGCTATTGTTGAGCAAATCTGTTCTCACGTAGGGAGCTAAGTGCAATGGCAGCTTTTGGAAACAGCTACAATTAAATTGTGACACATGAGAAAGGTGTCTGGCTGCTCCTCTTTTTCTGCGGGCATCATCACATTAGGAATACACGGCTGCTCCAGAACAGCAGCTTGAAGCAGTTGTGATTTCATTAGTAGTCTGCCTGTCTTTCAATGGAGCCATCTCTATGGTGACCAGAGGATGTGCAAACACACCGCTATTGTATTTAAAGGCTTCCTGTAGAACGGCACATACACATTCCCTTTCACCATCCCTCCCGTATATCACCCTGAGTAAGACATAGCACGTGTGTGGCGGAGGCAGGAATGCGTTACATATCAGGTATGATGGCTGACGCTGTTGCCATTTCTGACATAGCATTTACCATGACGTTGTATTTTGAATACATCGCATCAGCTTCAGTCACGACTAATTTGGCTATCGTGAAGCAAAGAAAACACTATAGTTTTAGCGTGTGACGAGTTGGTTTTCTTCTCTGGAAGGCTCACTGCTCTTCAACGGACATTGGTCAAAGTGTATGTACCATGGGAATATATATATATATATATATATTCACTGAAAAAACCATAGGTTTTAGGGACAGTTATAGTTAGTTGGACATTTCACTCGTACAAAACCATAGAAATTCCCCCGTTATAGTTAGTTCAGCTAACTATAACTCGCGCCCCACAATGCACTGCTGATGACGTCACATATTACATCACTCATGACATGGTCAGTGACATCACTGATGACATCACTGATGACATCTCAAATGACATCACTGATGACATCACTGATGACATCATCCAGTGACTGTGTGTTTCTGTAAAGTTTAAATATGTTTAATATATATAGGGAAAGGCGTATTGAAGAATGAGTGTGTATATAAGTGTCTGAATGGATGATTTAGTACGTGAGTGACTGACTCTACAAGTGAGTGATTAAACGTATCTTACTGAATGCATGGGTTAGTGACTAAACTGTGTGAATGTCTGTATCCGTCTGTTTGTTGGTGTGTAAGTGGATGCATGGATTTGCGAATAGCTACATGAGTGTCTATATGGGTTATTGATTGGTTCTCTGAGTATCTGTATGGCTGCCTGAGTGTTTGTGTGGGTGGGGTGTGTGTGACTCTGTACATAGATGTGTGAGTGGGTGATTCACTGGGTGCATGATTTCAAGAGTGCATCTGTGATGGACTGCTAGGGTGGGTGAGTGTGTGTATGGGTGTGTTAGTGTGTGAATGTATATCTCAGTGGTACATGTGCGAGTAACTACATATGTAAAAGGCAGTATATATGTGTGTTAGAGTATTTAAATGGCTATAGGTGAGAGTGGCTGTATGGATGCGTGTGTGCTTGTATCAGTTATTGTATAAGAGCGTAAGAATGTGCTAGTATTTGTATGAGTAAGTGAGCTGGTGTGTGTATAACTGTATAGGTGAGTAAATGGGTGTGTGATTAATTTTTTGCATGACTGACTAGGTGTGTGAGTACCTCTATGGATGAGTGCCAGTGTGTGAGTGTTTATATAGGTGTATGAGTGCATATGATAGTCCTGTACTGAGTGACTGTAAGTATGAGTGACTGTACGGGTGAGTGAGTGGATGTGTGTGTAGACCTAAGAATCAGTGAGTGGGTATGTAGTTATTGGTGTTGGAGTGTCTATGGTTTTGAGAATGGCAGTCTGTAATTTAGAGTGGGTGTATCAAAAGTTATATTAGGGTGTGAGAAGATGCATGAAATTATCACATGGATGATGTCATCAGTGATGTCATTTGAGATGTCATCAGTGATGTCACTGACCATGTCATGAGTGATGTAATATGTGACGTCATCAGCAGTGCATTGCGGGCGCGAGTTATAGTTAGCTGAACTAACTATAACGGGGGAATTTCTATGGTTTTGTACGAGTGAAATGTCCAACTAACTATAACTGTCCCTAAAACCTATGGTTTTTTCAGTGAATTTCAAAGGTTTTTAAATGCTAATTTCTAACTATAACGTGTCTGAAACCTATGGGTTTTTCAGTGAATTTCAAAGGTTTTTTAAATGCTAATTTCTAACTATAACGTGCCTGAAACCTATGATTTTTAAGTGAATTTCAAAGGTTTTTAAATGCTAGTTTCTAACTATGCCTACAGAGGTAGGACATGTGAAGAAAGAAGAAAAAACGCACAGAAAGAAGCAAAAGATGTGCAGAAAGAACCAACAGAGGAGCAGAAAGAGGCCTTGTTGCAAAATCATCCTGTGCCCACAACTTTTTCAGACGGGTACTGGTGGTAACTGACTCTGACTAACCAGAGCCAGTGCTATGCTAAAAGACACTTAGAATACAGTGAAAACACCTACATACACTAGGGAACACTATGCGTTGGGGTACCCCTGTGATTAGCATGACCTCCTCTGCAAGTCCCTAGTACATGATAGGGCAGGGGGATTAAAACTACCTCTTAAAACGCGCTAGCAGGGCAGTGGTGAAGGGAGGGGGGCCTGAGGTGACATGTGTGCAAACGCGCCCCGTGGCGTGTTTTAAGTTGCGGGATTAAGTCTTCTTGAATCCTGAGGGTCCCTGGGGCCCAACTAGCCCCCCAGGTACCTACAGTTAGGACCACAGAGCTGAGTTGCAGAGAGGCGTTCCGAGGCCACGCACCTTTTTCACCTCTCTGCAACGCAACTCTGTTGTGCTTACTGAAGGTACCTGGTGGGCTAGTTGTCCCCCAGGGTCCCTCAGGATTCAAAGGAATTAATTCCCCAACTTAAAACGCACCATAGGGCGTGTTTGCGCACATGTCACCTGAGGACCCGCCCCTCCCTTCACCACTGTGCAAACGCGCCCCGTGGCGCGTTTTAAGTTGGGGGATTAGGTCACCTTGAATCCTGAGGGTCCCTGGGGCCCAACTAGCCCACCAGGTACTTCCAGTAAGCACCACAGGCCTGCGTTGCAACGCCTGTAACAAATTGTGCAGTTGTGTTTAGGTAGTGAAGAGGGTCATGCTGGGGGTAGTGTTTTAGGGTTTAGGGTAGTGCAGTGGTGTTTGTGTAGTGTAGGGGGTCATGCTGGGGGTAGATTTAGGGTTTAGGGTAGTGCAGTGGTGTTTGGGTAGTGTAGGGAGTCGTGCTGGGGGGAGTGTTTTAGGGTTTAGGGTAGTGCAGTGGTGTTTGGGTAGTGTAGGGGGTTGTGCTGGGGGTAGTGTTTTAGGGTTTAGGGTAGTGCAGTGGTGTTTGGTAGGGTTGTGCTGGGGGTAGTGATTTAGGGTAGTGCAGTGGTGTTTGGGTAGTGTAGGGGCTACTGCTGGGGGTAGTGTTTTAGGGTTTAGGGTAGTGCAATGGTGTTTGGGTAGTGTAGGGGCTACTGCTGGGGGTAGTGTTTTAGGGTTTAGGGTAGTGCAGTGGTGTTTGGGTAGTGTAGGGGTACTGCTGGGGGTAGTGTTTTAGGGTTTAGGGTAGTGCAGGGGTGTTTGGGTAGTGTAGGGGTTCGTGCTGGGGGTAGTTTTTAGGGTTTAGGGTAGTGCAGTGGTGTTTGTGTAGTGTAGGGGTAGTGTTTTAGGGTTTAGGGTAGTGCAGTGGTGTTTGTGTAGTGTAGGAGGTCGTGTTTTAGGGTTTAGGGTAGTGCAGTGGTCTTTGGGTAGTGTAGGGAGTCGTGCGGGGGGTAGTGTTTTAGGGTTTAGGGTAGTGTAGTGGTCTTTGGGTAGTCTAGGGGGTCATACGGGGGTAGTGTTTTAGGGATTAGGGTAGTGCATTGGTGTTTGGGTAGTGTAGGGGGTCATGCGGGGGTAGTGTTTTAGGGTTTAGGGCAGTGCAGTGGTGTTTGGGTAGTGTAGGGGTCGTGCTGGGGGTAGTGTTTTAGGGTTTAGGGCAGTGCAGTGGTGTTTGGGTAGTGTAGGGGGTCGTGCTGGGGGAGTGTTTTAGGGTTTAGGGCAGTGCAGTGGTGTTCGGGTAGTGTAGGGGGTCGTGCTGGGGGAGTGTTTGAGGGTTTAGGGCAGTGCAGTCATGTTCGGGTAGTGTAGGGGGTCGTGCTGGGGGAGTATTTTAGGGTTTAGGGTAGTGCAGTGGTGTTCGGGTAGTGTAGGGGGTCGTGCTGGGGGTAGTGTTCTAGGGTTTCGGGCAGTGCAGTGGTGTTCGGGCAGTGTAGGGGTCGTGCTGGGGGTGGGGTTTTAGGGTTTAGGGCAGTGCAGTGGTGTTCGGGCAGTGTAGGGGGTCATGCTGGGGGTGGTGTTTCAGGGTTTAGGGCAGTGCAGTGGTGTTCGGGCAGTGTAGGGGGTCGTGCAGGGGGTGGTGTTTCAGGGTTTAGGGCAGTGCAGTGGTGTTTGGACAGTGTAGGGGATCGTGCAGGGGTGCTGTTTTAGGGTTTAGGGCAGTGGTGTTCGGGCAGTGTAGGGGGTCGTGCAGGGGGTGGTGTTTCAGGGTTTGGGGCAGTGCAGTGGTGTTCGAGCAGTAAATGGGGTCATGCTGGGGGTGGTGTTTCAGGGTTAGGGCAGTGCAGTGGTGTTCGGGCAGTGTAGGGGGTGGTGCAGGGGGTGGTGTTTCAGGCTTTAGGGCAGTGCAGTGGTGTTCGGGAAGTGTAGGGGGTCGTGCAGGGGGTGGTGTTTCAGGGTTTAGGGCAGTGCAGTGGTGTTCGGGCAGTGTAGGGGTCATGCTGGGGCTGGTGTTTCAGGGTTTAGGGCAGTACAGTGGTATTCGGGCAGTGTAGGGGGTCGTGCTGGGGCTGGTGTTTCAGGGTTTAGGGCAGTGCAGTGGGCTTCGGGCAGTGTAGGGGGTTGCGCTGGGGATGGTGTTTCAGGGTTTAGGGCAGTGCAGTGGGGTGTTCGGGCAGTGTAGGTGGTCGTGCTGGGGCTGGTGTTTCAGGGTTTAGGGCAGTGCAGTGGTGTTCGGGCAGTGTGGGGGGTCATGCTGGGGCTGGTGTTTCAGGGTTTAGGGCAGTGCAGTGGTGTTCGGGCAGTGTAGGGGGTCTTGCTGGGGCTGGTGTTTCAGAGTCTAGGGCAGTGCAGTGGTGTTCGGGCAGTGTAGGGGGTCTTGCTGGGGCTGGTGTTTCAGGGTTTAGGGCAGTGCAGGGTGTTCGGGCAGTGTAGGGGGTCATGCTGGGGGTGGTGTTTCAGGGTTTAGGGCAGTGCAGTGGTGTTCGGGCAGTGTAGGGGGTCGTGCTGGGGCTTGTGTTTCAGGGTTTAGGGCAGAGCAATGGTGTTCAGGCAGTGTAGGGGAATGTGCTGGAGGTGGTGTTTCAGGGTTTAGGGCAGTGCAGTGTTGTTCGGGCAGTGTAGGGGGTCTTGCTGGGGGTGGTGTTTCAGGGTTTAGGGCAGTGGTGTTCGACAGTGTAGTGGGTCTTGCTGGGGGTGATGTTTCAGGGTTTAGGGCAGTGCAGTGGTGTTCGGGCAGTGTAGGGGGTCGTGCTGGGGGTGGTGTTTCAGGGTTAAGGGCAGTGCAGTGGTGTTCCGGCAGTGTAGGGGGTCGTGCAGGGGTGGTGTTTCAGGGTTTAGGGCAGTGCAGTGGTGTTCGGGCAGTGTAGGGTGTCATGCTGAGGGGTGGTGTTTCAGGGTTTAGGGCAGTGCAGTGGTGTTCGGGCAGTGTAGGGGGTCGTGCAGGGGGTGGTGTTTCAGGGTTTAGGGCAGTGCAGTGGTGTTTGGGCAGTGTAGGGGGTCGTGCAGGGGTGGTGTTTCAGGGTTTAGGGCAGTGCAGTGGTGTTTGGGCAGTGTAGGGGGTCGTGCAGGGGGTGGTGTTTCAGGGTTTAGGGCAGTGCAGTGGTGTTCGGCCAGTGTAGGTGGTCTTGCTGGGGGTGGTGTTTCAGGGTTTAGTGCAGTGGTGTTCGGGCAGTGTAGGGGTCTTGCTGGGGGTGGTGTTTCAGGGTTTAGGGCAGTGCAGAGCAGTGGTGTTCGGGCTGTGTAGGGGTCTTGCTGGGGCTGGTGTTTCAGGGTTTAGGGCAGTGCAGTGGTGTTCGGGCAGTGTAGGGGGTCGTGCTGGGGCTAGTGTTTGAGGGTTTAGGGCAGTGCAGTGGTGTTCGGCCAGTGTAGGGGGTCGTGCTGGGGCTGTTGTTTCAGGGTTTAGGGCAGTGCAGTGGTTTTCGGGCAGTGTAGGCAGTCATGCTGGGGCTGGTGTTTCAGGGTTTAGGGCAGTGCAGTGGTGTTCGGGCAGTGTAGGGGGTCGTGCTGGGGGTGGGGTTTTAGGGTTTAGGGCAGTGCAGTGGTGTTCGGGCAGTGTAGGGGGTCATGCTGGGGGTGGTGTTTCAGGGTTTAGGGCAGTGCAGTGGTGTTTGGGCAGTGTAGGGGGTCGTGCAGGGGGTGGTGTTTCAGGGTTTAGGGCAGTGCAGTGGTGTTCGGACAGTGTAGGGGATCGTGCAGGGGGTGCTGTTTTAGGGTTTAGGGCAGTGGTGTTCGGGCAGTGTAGGGGGTCGTGCTGGGGGTGGTGTTTCAGGGTTTGGGGCAGTGCAGTGGAGTTCGAGCAGTAAATGGGGTCATGCTGGGGGTGGTGTTTCAGGGTTAGGGCAGTGCAGTGGTGTTCGGGCAGTGTAGGGGTGGTGCAGGGGGTGGTGTTTCAGGCTTTAGGGCAGTGCAGTGGTGTTCGGGAAGTGCAGGGGGTCGTGCAGGGGTGGTGTTTCAGGGTTTAGGGCAGTGCAGTGGTGTTCGGGCAGTGTAGGGGTCATGCTGGGGCTGGTGTTTCAGGGTTTAGGGCAGTACAGTGGTATTCGGGCAGTGTAGGGGGTCGTGCTGGGGCTGGTGTTTCAGGGTTTAGGGCAGTGCAGTGGGCTTCGGGCAGTGTAGGGGGTTGCGCTGGGGATGGTGTTTCAGGGTTTAGGGCAGTGCAGTGGTGTTCGGGCAGTGTAGGTGGTCATGCTGGGGCTGGTGTTTCAGGGTTTAGGGCAGTGCAGTGGTGTTCGGGCAGTGTGGGGGTCATGCTGGGGCTGGTGTTTCAGGGTTTAGGGCAGTGCAGTGGTGTTCGGGCAGTGTAGGGGGTCTTGCTGGGGCTGGTGTTTCAGGGTTTAGGGCAGTGCAGGGTGTTCGGGCAGTGTAGGGGGTCATGCTGGGGGTGGTGTTTCAGGGTTTAGGGCAGTGCAGTGGTGTTCGGGCAGTGTAGGGGGTCGTGCTGGGGCTTGTGTTTCAGGGTTTAGGGCAGAGCAATGGTGTTCAGGCAGTTTAGGGGGTTGTGCTGGAGGTGGTGTTTCAGGGTTTAGGGCAGTGCAGTGGTGTTCGGGCAGTGTAGGGGTCGTGCTGGGGGTGGTGTTTCAGGGTTAAGGGCAGTGCAGTGGTGTTCCGGCAGTGTAGGGGGTCGTGCAGGGGTGGTGTTTCAGGGTTTAGGGCAGTGCAGTGGTGTTCGGGCAGTGTAGGGTGTCATGCTGAGGGGTGGTGTTTCAGGGTTTAGGGCAGTGCAGTGGTGTTCGGGCAGTGTAGGGGTCGTGCAGGGGTGATGTTTCAGGGTTTAGGGCAGTGCAGTGGTGTTCGGGCAGTGTAGGGGGTCGTGCTGGGGCTGGTGTTTCAGGGTTTAGGGCAGTGCAGTGGTGTTCGGGCAGTGTAGGGGGTCGTGCTGGGGCTGGTGTTTCAGGGTTTAGGGCAGTGCAGTTCGGACAGTGTAGGGGGTCTTGCTGGGGGTGATGTTTCAGGGTTTAGGGCAGTGCAGTGGTGTTCGGGCAGTGTAGGGGGTCGTGCTGGGGGTGGTGTTTCAGGGTTAAGGGCAGTGCAGTGGTGTTCCGGCAGTGTAGGGGGTCGTGCAGGGGTGGTGTTTCAGGGTTTAGGGCAGTGCAGTGGTGTTCGGGCAGTGTAGGGGGTCTTGCTGGGGGTGGTGTTTCAGGGTTTAGGGCAGTGCAGAGCAGTGGTGTTCGGGCTGTGTAGGGGGTCTTGCTGGGGCTGGTGTTTCAGGGTTTAGGGCAGTGCAGTGGTGTTCGGGCAGTGTAGGGGGTCGTGCTGGGGCTAGTGTTTGAGGGTTTAGGGCAGTGCAGTGGTGTTCGGCCAGTGTAGGGGGTCGTGCTGGGGCTGTTGTTTCAGGGTTTAGGGCAGTGCAGTGGTTTTCGGGCAGTGTAGGCAGTCATGCTGGGGCTGGTGTTTCAGGGTTTAGGGCAGTGCAGTGGTGTTCGGGCAGTGTACGGGGTTGTGCTGGGGCTGGTGTTTCAGGGTTTAGGGCAGTGCAGTGGTGTTCGGGCAGTGTAGGGGTCGTGCTGGGGGTGGTGTTTCAGGGTTTAGGGCAGTGCAGTGGTGTTCAGGCAGTGTAGGGGGTCGTGCTGGGGCTGGTGTTTCAGGGTTTAGGGCAGTGCAGTGGTGTTCGGGCAGTGTAGGGGGTCGTGCTGGGGCTGGTGTTTCAGGGTTTTGGGCAGAGCAGTGGTGTTCGGGCAGTGTAGGGGGTCGTGCTGGGGGTGGTGTTTCAGGGTTTAGGGCAGTGCAGTGGTGTTCGGTCAGTGTAGGGGGTCTTGCTGGGGGTGGTGTTTCAGGGTTTAGGGCAGTGGTGTTCGGACAGTGTAGGGGGTCTTGCTGGGGGTGATGTTTCAGGGTTTAGGGCAGTGCAGTGGTGTTCGGGCAGTGTAGGGGGTCGTGCTGGGGGTGGTGTTTCAGGGTTAAGGGCAGTGCAGTGGTGTTCCGGCAGTGTAGGGGGTCGTGCAGGGGGTGGTGTTTCAGGGTTTAGGGCAGTGCAGTGGTGTTCGGGCAGTGTAGGGTGTCATGCTGAGGGGTGGTGTTTCAGGGTTTAGGGCAGTGCAGTGGTGTTCGCGCAGTGTAGGGGGTCGTGCAGGGGGTGGTGTTTCAGGGTTTAGGGCAGTGCAGTGGTGTTTGGGCAGTGTAGGGGGTCGTGCAGGGGGTGGTGTTTCAGGGTTTAGGGCAGTGCAGTGGTGTTTGGGCAGTGTAGGGGGTCGTGCAGGGGGTGGTGTTTCAGGGTTTAGGGCAGTGCAGTGGTGTTCGGCCAGTGTAGGTCGTCTTGCTGGGGGTGGTGTTTCAGGGTTTAGTGCAGTGGTGTTCGGGCAGTGTAGGGGGTCTTGCTGGGGGTGGTGTTTCAGGGTTTAGGGCAGTGGTGTTCGGGCAGTGTAGGGGGTCTTGCTGGGGGTGATGTTTCAGGGTTTAGGGCAGTGCAGTGGTGTTCGGGCAGTGTATGGGGTTGTGCTGGGGCTGGTGTTTCAGGGTTTAGGGCAGTGCAGTGGTGTTCGGGCAGTGTAGGGGGTCGTGCTGGGGGTGGTGTTTCAGGGTTTAGGGCAGTGCAGTGGTGTTCAGGCAGTGTAGGGGGTCGTGCTGGGGCTGGTGTTTCAGGGTTTAGGGCAGTGCAGTGGTGTTCGGGCAGTGTAGGGGGTCGTGCTGGGGCTGGTGTTTCAGGGTTTTGGGCAGAGGTGTTCGGGCAGTGTAGGGGGTCGTGCTGGGGGTGGTGTTTCAGGGTTTAGGGCAGTGCAGTGGTGTTCGGTCAGTGTAGGGGGTCTTGCTGGGGGTGGTGTTTCAGGGTTTAGGGCGGTGGTGTTCGGGCAGTGTAGGGGTGTTGCTGGGGGTGATGTTTCAGGGTTTAGGGTAGTGCAGTGGTGTTCGGGCAGTGTAGGGGTTCTTGCTGGGGTAGTGTTTCAGAGTTTAGGGCAGTGCAGTGGTGTTCGTGCAGTGTAGGGTGTAGGAGAGTAGGATCTGCTTCACATGGGTACCCCCACTTTTTGCTGATGCTTCACTGTTTTTCGACATTAGTCTGGCTGGGGCCCTGCTAATCAGAACCCCAGCCTAGCTGCTTCCTCTCTAAAATGGTTTCCATGTGCCTTAGGCACATCTCTGATTGGGATCTGGAGTGCCCTTATAAGTCCCTAGTATATGGTATACTATGTACCAAGGGCATAGGTACCTCAGAGGCCTGCCAGGGGCTGCAGCATGTATTATGCCACCCCTGGAAGGCCATCCAAACTGACACCACAGGTCTGCTACTGCAGCCTGGGTAAGGTGGTGCAAGCACCCCTTACTGTGATATAGGTTACCTATATCACGAAACACATACACACATATAAACCTATAAGTCACTCCTAAGGCAGGCCTTATCAATCCTAAAGGCAGAGTGCATGGTTCCTATGTGAGAGGGTGCCCCTGCATGAGCAGGGCCCCTCTGCAGCGTTCGGAGACCATCTCTGATGCTGTTTGTAGTGCAGCCTGACCATATACTCTTAAGCGCATTATATCCTCGCGGTAAAATGCTAACTTTGGAATGGCTGCACCTAAACATGTCGTGTTTGGTGTCAAACATCTTGGAATACTACCCCCGCCAATCCTGGTGGCAGGGGTAGCATTCCACCCTTCTAGAGGGAAAGACATGTTAACTCTGACGAGTCCGGTAACTTCTTTCCAGAGCCCTGGCATCACAAAATGGATGCTGCTGCCACAGACACGAGTCTGGCCTCCTGCTGCTGGACGAAACTCCGGCAGGGGAGGCCTGGACAATAGGTTTCCTGTCCCAGGGAGGTGTGACCACCTCCCCAGACAGGATAATGTGTATTGGGGCTGGGCGGGAGCACTTTCGGGTGCTTTGAAGTCCTGCACTGGGGGCACATTTGGTGTCCCTGTGCATACCCCAGTTCAAACCGGATCAGGGGCTTGCAGCCCCTGCTTTGGCGCGAACTGGACAAAGGGAAAGGGGTGTAGCCACCCCTCTGCCCTGACCCACCCATAGGTGGGGCCACAGAGTAGTCCAACCCCTATCTTTAGTATAAAGGTAGGAACCCAGTCCTTAGGACTTTAGATTATACCTGGACGAAACTCTGACACTGAATCCTGGACCTTCGACGCTCTACGACAAGATTAGAGGACTGAAGAATCTCCCTTGGGGTCAAGGAGTGACTCCCCTGCTTGGCAGGCACCAAAGAAGCATCTGTCCGGTTCGCATTACTGAAGCTCCCGTCGGACGCCGAAGTCATCGCATCACCAGAGGTGGATTCTCAGACTTCCCCGAGGCTACCCTGAGTCCCCAGCAAAGCTGAGGCCCGTGGCTATCGTGGGTGACGTGAGACCGTGACCCCTGGACACCGAGCACATTTGCAAGTGCACCATCTTCTGGGTCTCCCAAGAAGTCGTGCTTTGGGCTCCGAGTAGCCCTAGCCTCCAGCACCACCTGCACCGAAGATCACTGGCCCCCACTCCACGAGTGTCCTGTAGGCCAGCTCCACGTGCGGCGTCATGAGGCTCCTTCGCGGTCGCTAGCCCGTTGGCTAGTAGCCCTTAACGAAGGCCAATCTTTTCCTTACTTGGCATCCTGGTTGCTCCAGGCCTGCCCTCACTTACCCTCACTGGGTGAGTTCCACAGACCTTGCTGGTCTGCACCATCGACGATCTTCATCTTCCTCGAGACTTGCCGTTGCCAAGGCTTGTTGGGTCCAATCCGGTCGCCGACACCTCAGCACTCGACAGACATCGAGCACCAGCCCGAATCCTGCTCCTGGTTGCCGACAACGCCTCCCGGACCTCGTGGCTGAAGAGTCAAGATGACCGTCAACGCACCTGAAGCACTCAACATCGGTGGGCATCTGTCCATCGCCTTCCTGGTCACTGGCTAGTGACCCAGACTCTGTCCCCTCTGCTTTCAGGTTCACCAGAACTCCGATCCACTCTTGGATCCACCCGGACACTTTTCTCTTGGCCGCCAGCAGCACTTTGCAGCAGATCGCCATTCGAATCGACGACGAAACCCGACCCCGAAAGGCACCTATGCACCCGGCTTCCCTGGGTGAGGTAACACGAGTACTCCGGTGCTCCCGTGGGTAGAGACTCTTCAAAGTCCTAGATCTCAAAGGGTTTTGTCCTAGTCCTCTTTTAAGTGTCCCTTTCCTCTATTTTCCCGATCCCGACTTTCTCCATAGAAGTTAACGGCGTATCGCGGTTGTGTATTTACACTGCACGCGTCTCCCGTGGGTCCCCTGTGTCACTACCTTGGGTGGTTCCTTGTGGTCCAAGCACTTCTAGAGGCTCTAGGCCTAGTGTCTAGTTCAGTCGTGGTTCGCATACCACTTTATTGGTATATGGTTTGGTACGCCCCTAGGGCCCAAACGTGTATTTGTGCTATTATTGTGATTTAAGATCTTATAACCTATGTACTTGAACTCTAGCCTCATAAAGAGACTAGAGGGGTGTGTTTAGTAATAAATACATATATTTTGAATATATACCTGGTGTGGTGCTCTTTCATTTGGTCACTCAAGAGATTATAGACTGGTAAAACAAGCTGCTTTACATTCCTTCAAGACTTAGCCTGAAGGCTGCTCTCCATAGCTACCACTAGGATAGCTTTCAATAAGGTTGTCTTTAACCTACCTACCATAAGAGTCGATTTGGACTGGTGCAAGGTGCCCACTATAATTAGTGGACAGCATATGCCAGGCCAACTTCTCACATTGGTGTGCAGCGTGTGGGATTCCAGCTTGCTATTGTTTTACCAGATAATCTCAATTGAATTGATCAACTGAAAACCACTAAAGGTACCTAAGGTACATATAATTTAAGCTTAGAATAACAGTAAGTTCTACTGAACTTAGAGTTGTGTGTTAAGGGATAGCACAACCCTTTCTACAACTCAAGAGAGTTTAGTAGGCCACACTAGAGTAGGTAGTGCATACACCACACCACACTAGTAATGTCTTTAAAGGGAGGATCCAAAGAATCCTTGCAGGAAGCCAGTGAGCTTCCACCCTACAAGTATGATACACTCCCATTCTTGGAATTGAGAGCTTTATGCAACTTGAGAAAAATAAGGACAGGCTAAAGCCCCACCACCCAACACCTCAAGGAGTTGTTGGTCGCTTATGACCTTAGTAAGCCTGTAGGGACTGAAGGGGTAGGAGCTGAGGGTGGGGCAGAAGAAGAGGAGGACGCTAGGGGTACCAGTACCCCCAGCCCCCCCTCTGAAACTGGCCAGGAGGGTGACAATGACCCTGACCTGGAAAACCCAATCCCTCCTGTGGATGATGATGAAGATGATCAAAATGATGCCCTCTTTGTCCCCCAGGAAGGATTAAGAGTGTGCCCAGAAGGTCTAGGTCTCCTTCTCAGGAGTCTAACCACTCTGGCACCTCTATAGGGAGCTCTGTCTCATCTCATAGGAGAGAATCCTCTCATGAGAGAAGAAAGAGGCTAGTCCAGTATGAGGAAACTCAGCTGGAACTCAGAAAAAAGCAATTAGCTTTAGATAGAGAATCCCTAGATCTCCTTAGAGAGAGAAGAAAGTTGGGACTAGAGTCCCATGGTGGCAGCCATGTCCCTAGAGATAGGGAAAGGTCCTATGACCATAGGAACCTGAGCAAGATTGTCTCTCCCTACCAGAGTGGGGATGATATCCACAAATGGATAACTGCTTTAGAGAGGGCCTGTAAAGTACAGAAGGTCCCTCAGGAGCAGTGGGCAGCAATCTTGTGGCTCTCCTTTGCTGACAAAGGTAGAGACAAGCTCCTCACTGTTAGAGAGGAGGATGCTGACAATTACAAGGTCTTGAAGAGTGCTCTTATTGATGGGTTTGGCCTAACCACTGAACAGTACAGGTTGAAGTTCAGAGACACCCAAAAGCACAGACTCAAGACTGGGTAGACTATGTGGATTGTTCTGCCAAGGCTCTGGAAGGCTGGTTGATGGGCAGTAAGGTGTGTGACTTCTCAGGATTGTATAATCTGATAATGAGGGAGCAGATTCTTAATAACTGTCAAAATCAGCTGTTGCATCAATACCTGGTTGACTCTGATCTGACCTCTCCCCAAGAATTGGGAAAGAAGGCAGACAAATGGGTCAGAACCAGGGTGAAGCAGAAGGTACAGAACCAAGGTGGGGAAACCAAGAAGCAAGATGCTAAGAACTCTGACAAGGGTGGGGAGAAGGGTAAAGATCAAAAGTCTTCATCAGGCCCCCAAAAATCTTCTTCTGGTGGGGATTCCCAGTCTACCAAGGGTAAAGGCCAAAGAAAACCATGGTGCAAGGTCTGTAAGCAAAAGACCCACTGGACCAGTGATTGCACCAAGTCCAAAGACTCCAGTCCAGCACCCACCAATGCCCCTAAGGCACCTGTTCCCCCTAGTACAGTTGGTGGAAGTGCTCCAGCAAAGGGTTTAGTAGGGTTCACCCTGGGAACTGAGTTGGGCTCTGACCTAGTTAGAGAACTGACTCAGGCTGTGTTAGTCTGTGATGGAGGCATGGATGTGCCCTCCTCTATGAGTCCCAGTAATCTGGGCAAGTACAGACAACAGCCTTTAATCAATGGACGAGAGGCTTTGGCATTTAGGGACACAGGGGCAAGTGTCACAATGGTGACACAAGACCTTGTGCTTCCTGGGCAAGTTATGCTTGGTGAGATGTACCAAGTGACCAATGCTAGCAATGTCAGAACAGACCATACTCTGGCAGTTATTAACTTCTCCTGGGGAGGGGTAACTGGCCTTAAGAAGGTTGTGGTAAGTGCAAACCTACCAGTCGAATGCTTGCTTGGCAATGACTTAGAGACTTCTGCTTGGGCAGAAGTGGAGCTCAGGACCCATGCAGAAATGCTGGGGATCCCTGCAGATGTGTTTGCTGTGACCAGGTCACAAGCCAAAATGTCTAGCACTGAACAGGCCTTGGATTCTGGAAGAATGGACCAAGTGCCTTCCAAGAGGAGGAGTAGTAGGGTTAAGGCAGTGCCTTCCCCCTTGGCTCAGGAGGAAGATCAGTCCCTTGAGGGGGATGATCTCAGCCCTGAAGAAGGAACTGTCCCAGAGGAACTGGAACCTGACCAGGTTGAGTTCTTGGGGACAGGGGGACCTTCTAGGGCAGATCTGAGCCAGGAGCAGCAGAGCTGCCCCTCCCTTGAACCCCTCAGACAGCAAGCTGCTGCTGAGGCTGCTGGGAAAGCTAGTGGTCCCCATACAGTGTATTGGGATGATGGACTCCTGTACTCAGAGAGTAGAGACCCCAAGCCTGGTGCTACCAGGAGGTTGGTAATACCTTTGAAGTTCAGGGGCTTCCTATTGACCCTAGCCCATGATATTCCCTTAGCAGGACACCTGGGCCAGAACAAGACTTGGGACAGAATTGTCCCTCACTTTCACTGGCCCCACATGTCTGAAGACAGTAAGGAGTTTTGTCGCTCCTGTGTAACCTGCCAAGCCAGTGGCAAAGCAGGTGGCACTACAAAGGCCCCCTGATACCACTACCTGTGGTGGGGGTGCCCTTTGAAAGGGTAGGGATTGACATTGTTGGTCCCATGGATCCCCAAACAGCCTCTGGGCACAGGTTTATCCTGGTGGTAGTGGATCATGCCACCAGGTACCCAGAAGCTATTCCCCTAAGGACCACTACAGCACCTGTGGTGGCAAGGGCCTTCCTGGGAATCTTCTCAAGAGTGGGCTTTCCTAAGGAGGTAGTATCAGACAGGGGTGCTAACTTCATGTCTGGGTACTTAAAAGCAATGTGGAAGGAGTGTGGAGTGACTTATAAGTTCACCACACCCTATCACCCACAATGTAATTGTTTAGTTGAGAGATTCAACAAAACCTTGAAGGGCATGATTAAAGGGCTCCCAGAAAAGCTTAGGCGTAGATGGGACATACTCTTGCCCTGCCTTTTATTCGCATATAGGGAGGTGCCTCAGAAGGGGTTGGTTACAGCCCTTTTGAACTTCTGTTTGGCCACCCTGTGAGGGGTCCACTGTGCTTGGTGAAGGAAGGATGGGAGTTACCTCTCAAGCCCCCAAAACAAGATATAGTGGACTATGTACTTGGTCTCCGCTCCAGGATGGCTGAGTACATGAAAAAGGCAACCAAAAACCTTGAGGCTAGCCAGGAACTTCAGAAGGCCTGGCATGACCAAAGAGCTGTTCTGACTGTTTACCAGCCAGGACAGAAGGTGTGGGTGTTGGAGCCAGTGGCCCCAGCAGCTCTCCAAGATAAATGGAGTGGACCCCACACTATTGTTGAGCAGAAGGGTGAGGTCACTTATTTAGTGGACCTAGGAACACCCAGGAGTCCCCACAGGGTTCTCCATGTCAACAGGTTAAAACCATATGTGGACAGGGCAGACATGGGCTTGCTCATGGCTACTGATGAAGGGCAGGAGGAAGAGAGTGACCCACTCCCTGACCTGCTCTCACAGAACCCTGACGATGGGTCAGTTGATGGTGTAGCCTTGGCAGGCAGCCTCACTACCCAGCAACAAACTGATTGCAGGCAAGTCCTCAATCAGTTTCGACATATGTTTTCACTGACACCCAGTCAGACCACCTGGTGCACTCATGAAGTGGACACTGGGGACAGTCTGCCTATTAAAAACAAGATTTATAGGCAACCTGACCATGTCAGGGACTGTATCAGGACTGAAGTCCAGAAAATGTTGGAATTGGGAGTAATTGAGCCCTCAGATAGCCCTTGGGCTAGTCCAGTAGTCCTAGTACCGAAACCTCACACCAGTGGTGGAAAAAGAGAGATGAGGTTTTGTGTAGACTACAGGGGTCTCAATGCAGTCACTAGGACTGATGCCCATCCAATACCCAGGGCAGATGAGCTCATAGATACTTTGGCCTCTGCCAAATATCTCAGCACATTTGACCTAACAGCTGGCTACTGGCAGATCAGACTAGCTGATACTGCAAAGCCCAAAACAGCATTTTCAACCCCTAGTGGGCATTATCAATTTGTGGTAATGCCCTTTGGTCTGAAAAATGCACCTGCCACTTTCCAGAGGTTGGTGAACACAGTTCTCACAGGATTGGAAGCCTATAGTGCAGCTTATCTAGATGATATTGCTGTCTTTAGCTCCACCTGGGAGAATCACCTGGTCCACCTCAGGAATGTTTTACAGGCCCTGCAAAAGGCAGGCCTGACTATCAAGGCCACTAAGTGCCAGATAGGGCAGAGTCAGGTTGTGTACCTGGGCCACCTTGTGGGTGGAGGCCAGGTTCAACCTTTGCAGAGCAAGATCCAGACCATCATGGACTGGACTGCTCCCACTACCCAGACTCAGGTGAGAGCCTTCTTAGGCCTGACTGGGTACTATAGGAGATTTGTCAAGGGGTATGGATCAATAGTGACACCCTTGAATGACTTAACTTCTAAGAAAATGCCCAAAAAGGTTCAGTGGACAGTTAGCTGTCAAAAGGCATTTGATGACCTAAAGCAGGCCATGTGCACTGCTCCAATTCTGCAGAGTCCTGACTACTCCAAGAAGTTCATTCTTCAAACAGATGCATCTGAATTGGGGGTAGGGGCTGTACTGTCACAATTGAATGAAGAAGGTCAGGATCAGCCAGTAGCTTTTATTAGCAGAAGGCTGACCCCTAGAGAGAAACGTTGGTCAGCCATAGAGAGGGAAGCCTTTGCTGTGGTCTGGGCTCTGAAGAAGTTGAGGCCATACTTGTTTGGTACACACTTCCTGGTTTAGACAGACCATAAGCCCCTCTTATGGCTAAAACAAATGAAGGGTGAAAACCCCAAACTGCTTAGGTGGTCCATTTCCCTACAGGGGATGGACTTTACAGTGGAACATAGGCCTGGGAGTAACCATGCGAATGATGATGGACTCTCTAGGTATTTCCACTTAGAACATGAAGACTTAACTGGGCAAGGTTAGTTTAATGTCCCTACGTTTGGGGGGGTTGTGTAGGAGAGTAGGATCTGCTTCACATGGGTACCCCCACTTTTTGCTGATGCTTCACTGTTTTTCGACATTAGTCTGGCTGGGGCCCTGCTAATCAGAACCCCAGCCTAGCTGCTTCCTCTCTAAAATGGTTTCCATGTGCCTTAGGCACATCTCTGATTGGGATCTGGAGTGCCCTTATAAGTCCCTAGTATATGGTATACTATGTACCAAGGGCATAGGTACCTCAGAGGCCTGCCAGGGGCTGCAGCATGTATTATGCCACCCCTGGAAGGCCATCCAAACTGACACCACAGGTCTGCTACTGCAGCCTGGGTAAGGTGGTGCAAGCACCCCTTACTGTGATATAGGTTACCTATATCACGAAACACATACACACATATAAACCTATAAGTCACTCCTAAGGCAGGCCTTATCAATCCTAAAGGCATAGTGCATGGTTCCTATGTGAGAGGGTGCCCCTGCATGAGCAGGGCCCCTCTGCAGCGTTCGGAGACCATCTCTGATGCTGTTTGTAGTGCAGCCTGACCATATACTCTTAAGCGCATTATATCCTCGCGGTAAAATGCTAACTTTGGAATGGCTGCACCTAAACATGTCGTGTTTGGTGTCAAACATCTTGGAATACTACCCCCCGCCAATCCTGGTGGCGGGGGTAGCATTCCACCCTTCTAGAGGGAAAGACATGTTAACTCTGACGAGTCCGGTAACTTCTTTCCAGAGCCCTGGCATCACAAAATGGATGCTGCTGCCACAGACACGAGTCTGGCCTCCTGCTGCTGGACGAAACTCCGGCAGGGGAGGCCTGGACAATAGGTTTCCTGTCCCAGGGAGGTGTGACCACCTCCCCAGACAGGATAATGTGTATTGGGGCTGGGCGGGAGCACTTTCGGGTGCTTTGAAGTCCTGCACTGGGGGCACATTTGGTGTCCCTGTGCATACCCCAGTTCAAACCGGATCAGGGGCTTGCAGCCCCTGCTTTGGCGCGAACTGGACAAAGGAAAGGGGTGTAGCCACCCCTCTGCCCTGACCCACCCATAGGTGGGGCCACAGAGCAGTCCAACCCCTATCTTTAGTATAAAGGTAGGAACCCAGTCCTTAGGACTTTAGATTATACCTGGACGAAACTCTGACACTGAATCATGGACCTTCGACGCTCTACGACAAGATTAGAGGACTGAAGAATCTCCCTTGGGGTCAAGGAGTGACTCCCCTGCTTGGCAGGCACCAAAGAAGCATCTGTCCGGTTCACATTACTGAAGCTCCCGTCGGACGCCGAAGTCATCGCATCACCAGAGGTGGATTCTCAGACTTCCCCGAGGCTACCCTGAGTCCCCAGCAAAGCTGAGGCCCGTGGCTATCGTGGGTGACGTGAGACCGTGACCCCTGGACACTGAGCACATTTGCAAGTGCACCATCTTCTGGGTCTCCCAAGAAGTCGTGCTTTGGGCTCCGAGTAGCCCTAGCCTCCAGCACCACCTGCACTGAAGATCACTGGCCCCCACTCCACGAGTGTCCTGTAGGCCAGCTCCACGTGCGGCGTCACGAGGCTCCTTCGCGGTCACTAGCCCGTTGGCTAGTAGCCCTTAACGAAGGCCAATCTTTTCCTTACTTGGCATCCTGGTTGCTCCAAGCCTGCCCTCACTTACCCTTGCTGGGTGAGTTCCACAGACCTTGCTGGTCTGCACCATCGACGATCTTCATCTTCCTCAAGACTTGCCGTTGCCAAGGCTTGTTGGGTCCAATCCGGTCGCCGACACCTCAGCACTCGACAAACATCGAGCACCAGCCCGAATCCTGCTCCTAGTCGCCGACAACGCTTCCCGGACCTCGTGGCTGAAGAGTCAAGACGACCGTCAACGCACCTGAAGCACTCGACATCGGTGGGCATCTGTCCATCGCCTTCCTGGTCACTGGCTAGTGACCCAGACTCTGTCCCCTCTGCTTTCAGGTTCACCAGAACTCCGATCCACTCTTGGATCCACCCGGACACTTTTCTCTTGGCCGCCAGCAGCACTTTGCAGCAGATCGCCATTCGAATCGACGACGAAACCCGACCCCGAAAGGCACCTATGCACCCGGCTTCCCTGGGTGAGGTAACACGAGTACTCCGGTGCTCCCGTGGGTAGAGACTCTTCAAAGTCCTAGATCTCAAAGGGTTTTGTCCTAGTCCTCTTTTAAGTGTCCCTTTCCTCTATTTTCCCGATCCCGACTTTCTCCATAGAAGTTAACGGCGTATCGCGGTTGTGTATTTACACTGCACGCGTCTCCCGTGGGTCCCCTGTGTCACTACCTTGGGTGGTTCCTTGTGGTCCAAGCACTTCTAGAGGCTCTAGGCCTAGTGTCTAGTTCAGTCGTGGTTCGCATACCACTTTATTGGTATATGGTTTGGTACGCCCCTAGGGCCCAAACGTGTATTTGTGCTATTATTGTGATTTAAGATCTTATAACCTATGTACTTCGAACTCTAGCCTCATAAAGAGACTAGAGGGGTGTGTTTAGTAATAAATACATATATTTTGAATATATACCTGGTGTGGTGCTCTTTCATTTGGTCACTCAAGAGATTATAGACTGGTAAAACAAGCTGCTTTACATTCCTTCAAGACTTAGCCTGAAGGCTGCTCTCCATAGCTACCACTAGGATAGCTTTCAATAAGGTTGTCTTTAACCTACCTACCATAAGAGTCGATTTGGACTGGTGCAAGGTGCCCACTATAATTAGTGGACAGCATATGCCAGGCCAACTTCTCACATAGGGGGTCGTGCTGGGGGTGGTGTTTCAGGGTTTAGGGCAGTGCAGTAGTGTTCGGGCAGTGTAGGGGGTCGTGCAGGGGGTAGTGTTTGAGGGTTTAGGGCAGTGCAGTGGTGTTCGGGCAGTGTAGGTGGTCGTGCAGGGGGTGGTGTTTCAGGGTTTAGGGCAGTGCAGTGGTGTTCGGGCAGTGTAGGGGGTCATGCTGGGACTGGTGTTTCAGGGTTTAGGGCAGTGCAGTGGTGTTTGGGCAGTGTAGGGGGTCTTGCTGGGGGTGGTGTTTCAGGGTTTAGGGCAGTGGTGTTCGGGCAGTGTAGGGGTTCTTGCAGGGGGTGATGTTTCAGGGTTTAGGGCAGTGCAGTGGTGTTCGGGCAGTGTAGGGGGTCTTGCTGGGGGTAGTGTTTCAGGGTTTAGGGCAGTGCAGTGGTGTTCGTTCAGTGTAGGGAGTCGTGCTGGGGATGGTGTTTCAGGGTTTAGGGCAGTGCAATAGTGTTCGGGCAGTGTAGGGGGTCGTGCAGGGGGTGGTGTTTCAGGGTTTAGGGCAGTGCAGTGGTGTTCGGGCAGTGTAGGGGGTCATGCTGGGGGTGGTGTTTCAGGGTTTAGGGCAGTGCAGTGGTGTTTGGGCAGTGTAGGGGGTCGTGCACGGGGTGGTGTTTCAGGGTTTAGGGCAGTGCCGTGGTGTTCGGGCAGTGTAGGGGGTCGTGCTGGGGCTGGTGTTTCAGGGTTCAGGGCAGTGCAGTGGTGTTCGGGCAGTGTAGGGGGTCGTGCTGAGGCTGGTATTTCACGGTTTAGGGCAGTGCAGTGGTGTTCGGGCAGTGTAGGGGGTCGTGCTGGGGCTGGTGTTTCAGGGTTTAGGGCAGTGCAGTGGTGCTCGGGCAGTGTAGGGGGTCGTGCTGGGGGTGGTGTTTCAGGGTTTAGGGTAGTGCAGTGGTGTTCGGGCAGTGTAGGGGGTCGTGCTGGGGCTGGTGTTTCAAGGTTTAGGGCAGTGCAGTGGTGTTCGGGCAGTGTAGGGGGTCGTGCTGGGGCTGGTGTTTCAGGGTTTTGGGCAGAGCAGTGGTGTTCGGGCAGTGTAGGGGGTCATGCTGGGGGTGGTGTTTCAGGGTTTAGGGCAGTGCAGTGGTGTTCGGGCAGTGTAGGGGGTCGTGCTGGGGATGGTGTTTCAGGGTTTAGGGTAGTGGTGTTCGGGCAGTGTGGGGGGTCTTGCTGGGGGTGATGTTTCAGGGTTTAGGGCAGTGCAGTGGTTTTCTGGCAGTGTAGGTGGTCGTGCTGGGGCTGGTGTTTCAGGGTTTAGGGCAGTGCAGTGGTGCTCGGGCAGTGTAGGGGGTCGTGCTGGGGGTGGTGTTTCAGGGTTTAGGGTAGTGCAGTGGTGTTCGGGCAGTGTAGGGGGTCGTGCTGGGGCTGGTGTTTCAAGGTTTAGGGCAGTGCAGTGGTGTTCGGGCAGTGTAGGGGGTCGTGCTGGGGCTGGTGTTTCAGGGTTTTGGGCAGAGCAGTGGTGTTCGGGCATTGTAGGGGGTCATGCTGGGGGTGGTGTTTCAGGGTTTAGGGCAGTGCAGTGGTGTTCGGGCAGTGTAGGGGGTCGTGCTGGGGGTGGTGTTTCAGGGTTTAGGGTAGTGGTGTTCGGGCAGTGTAGGGGGTCTTGCTGGGGGTGATGTTTCAGGGTTTAGGGCAGTGCAGTGGTGTTCGGGCAGTGTAGGGGGTCTTGCTGGGGGTAGTGTTTCAGGGTTTAGGGCAGTGCAGTGGTGTTCGGGCAGTGTAGGGGGTCGTGCTGGGGGTGGTGTTTCAGGGTTTAGGGCAGTGCAGTGGTGTTCGGGCAGTGTAGGGGGTCATGAAGGGGTGGTGTTTCAGGGTTTAGGGCAGTGCAGTGGTGTTCGGGCAGTGTAGGGGTCGTGCTAGGGGTGGTGTTTCAGGGTTTAGGGCAGTGCAGTGGTGTTCGGGCAGTGTAGGGGGTCGTGCAGGGGCTGGTGTTTCAGGGTTTAGGGCAGTGCAGTGGTGTTCGGGCAGTGTAGGGGGTCATGCTGGGGTTAGTGTTTTAGGGTTTAGGGTAGTACAGTGGTGCTTGTGTAGTGTATGGGGTCGTGCTGGGTGTAGTGTTTTAGGGTTTAGGGTAGTGCAGTGGTGTTTGTGTAGTGTAGGGGGTCATGTTTTAGGGTAGTGCAGTGGTGTTTGGGTAGTGTAGGGGGTCGTGATGGGGGTAGTGTTTTAGGATTTAGGTTAGTGCAGTGGTGTTTGGGTAGTGTAGG
Source organism: Calotriton arnoldi (assembly GCA_963921515.1). Classification (NCBI taxonomy): domain Eukaryota; kingdom Metazoa; phylum Chordata; class Amphibia; order Caudata; family Salamandridae; genus Calotriton; species Calotriton arnoldi. Next base: position 115,480 of record CAWUFW010001251.1, read on the forward strand.
GGTCGTGCTGGGGGTAGTGTTTTAGGGTTTAGGGTAGTGCAGTGGTGTTTGTGTAGTGTAGGGGGTCTTGCTGGGGGTAGTGTTTTAGGGTTTAGTGTAGTGCAGTGGTGCTTGTGTAGTGTAGGGGTCATGCTGCGGGTAGTGTTTTAGGGTTTAGGGTAGTGCAGTGGTGTTTGTGTAGTGTAGGGGGTCATGTTTTAGGGTAGTGCAGTGGTGTTTGGGTAGTGTAGGGGGTCGTGCTGGGGGTGGTGTTTTAGGATTTAGGTTAGTGCAGTGGTGTTTGGGTAGTGTAGGGGTCGTGCTCAGGGTAGTGTTTTAGGGTTTAGGGTAGTGCAGTGGTGTTTGTGTAGTGTAGGGGGTCATGCTGGGGGTAGTGTTTTAGGGTTTAGGATAGTGCAGTGGTGCTTGTGTAGTGTAGGGGTCGTGCTGGGGGTAGTGTTTTAGGGTTTAGGGTAGTGCAGTGGTGTTTTTGTAGTGTAGGGGTCATGTTTTAAGATGCAACGCTCCAATACCTGACCAGTCTGCACTACATAAAACTAAAAATAAAAAGTGTTTTGCACACTTTTGTCATTGGGCTATATGTGGGCTACATCTGGGTAATATTTGTGCTACATTTGGGCTCTTTTTTCACTGGTGGCCATCTTGGAAGATTTCTTTGTTATGAAGTTTCCTAATTTCCTCATTTACTGCAATCTCCTCAGTAGGAAATGCTTTCAGTTTTTTACTTTGATTCCATCAAGAAGGCATTCAGATGTGTCTCACATTTGCCATAAATTCTGAATGTTAGCACTCTAGTTGCTCATTAGATCACTGTAGTAAAGCTGCTGCTCACCAGGGAGTTAACTGGAAGTCTGCTGCTGGTATTGAAAGTGATTGTTTCAGTCTGCATGTCAGAATTTTCTAATGAAATAGAAGAGGATTTGAGATCTCACTTAAAACATGCCCTAATTTTTCTTTCTGCAGCACTAACCATAATTTCTATTTCAAAAAGAACCCCCTCATTTTGTTCCTTTTTAAATTAAATGTTTTAAGTGTTACCGGTTTATTCCAATCAAGATGGCTTCAGGTGTGCCAAACTTTTGTCATAAGTAAGGCTGTTAGCACTCTAGTTGTTCTTTAGAACACTCTAGGAAGCTGCAGTAGAACACAAAGGAATCAACTGACAGTCTCTGCCCTTCTTGGATGTACATGTTTTACTGAGAATGTCAGACTTCATTCTCACATGACTGAGAAAGATAATGTGAATTTACAGAAAATATGCTTTCATTTTAGCTTCTGGAGCACCTTTCAAAACTCTATGGGACAAGCATGTGAAAATAGTTTTCTCTCAAACATGATTCATGATATCCCAGCAGAAGGTTTTTCACAGGGTAAAATCACCTTAGAACACACCACAATTCCTGAAATTAGTATGGTACCATCAACAAATGAATTCTAATGTAACTAAAGTCTGTTATCACCCTTTATAGTTCTCCTTTTGGTAACCCTCAAAATCTTTGATTCACTACAATGCATTTCAATGAGGTACTATCATGTATATTGGTCTCAAGATGGCTGCCAGCAATTCCAGGATGAAGTGCTGACAGCCAATCAGATCTCACAATGACATGTGTGGTTAGGCTCCGCCCAGATATATATGTGATTTTACTTGTGATTTTCTCAGGAACTACTGAACGGATTTATACCATTTAAGCAAAAGGCACGAGTCTGAACCAAGGGCTACCTCTTTGCCAAATTTAGTGTAATTCCGTTCAGCAGTTCGGGCTGTAGCTGCGACTAAAGGTTCCTATGGAAAAATGAATGGGGAAAACACGTTTTGGGACCCCCCTTTATTCTCGGCCCCCGCTTGACGAATCACCCCGAGACTTTCAGGATAGGAGCGGACCGGAGCGCCCCAACAAGTTGGAAACTTTCGCGAAGATTCGTCAACCGGCGCCAACGTTATTTCAAATAGAATGTTGCGGATTTCCTATGGAAAATAGGTCCTAACTATAACTATCTACTGGCGACCGCCAGTAGAT